>APFE030618430.1:8768-39562 GCA_000404065.3 Pinus taeda
GAATAAAAGCACAACTCAATGATGACTATATGGAAGCATATGATAACTCTGTATAAGTTCGTCATGCAGGAGGCATGAGCAAACTCTCCATATGATTGGAAGAGGTAACTAATCGGAGGAGTACTGACTCAATAACAAGGTTAAGGCGTACCTAAGTTAAACTAAATCCTTCCCACAATGGAGGAGAGACTCTCTTTTGAGTGCTTTGTTCAAGGGTGACATGACTGACTCTAGCTACCAACAAAATATGGAAATGTTGTCCAATTCCCACTCTTTTTGGAATATATAATTTTTTTGTCTTTTTCTTTAAGATGGAAAAAGAATAAAATAATGCTATAGTACAGTGGAAAGAACGAGTGCCAGAGAAACAGATGATCTAGTTCCTAGGAGGGAAACATTCCTATGCTCAATGCAGGGAGGTGAAACTGGTCAAGGATACTCAAAGGGATGTTCTTTCCATGGGTAAAAGGATGCATAAAGTTGCAGAAGCTAAGTGATTTCATGGTTGATTTTGCAGAAGACATGGTCAAATAAGTGGCTTAAACACGAGTCCAAGTGAAGCTGGCTCAAGGCCAAAAGGTGCAAATAGTCAAAATGCAATGCAATAGTACAACTCAACACAAAGGAGCCTCTAGGGTATAAGGCCAGAAATCAGTGCAAAAGAAAGGAGAATGTGTCTTCAATGCATAAGTCATGGCGGGACTAAAGAGGACTCCCGAGCCTACTCAGTATAGCATCATGGGCAATCAATGTCAATGGGGTTCTAACTAAGCTGACCATGTAAAGGATGGCTCTACCATCGCATCATGATTTAAAAATCGGCAAGTGTAAATGGTTTTCTAATCAAGATACGATGGGGTTGACCCTATGGCTAATGTATCGCTGAGACATGAAACATACCAAAACATTCACTTGTCAGTTGCTCGAACAAGTGAATCATTATGTTTTATTATTCATAGATCACTGAGACATGCAACATACCAAAACATTAAAACATTTTTTGGAATAAAACCCCAAGAGTGAGAAGATTGAAGAGTCGAGGTTTGGTTACTTCAAATACATAATTGCAGATAAGTGGTTTAAATACAATCTTTAATAATGTAAAATTTGGTGTTCTTGGCGACAAGATTTATGTTCTTAAATAAAAAGTTATATCTGGTTATATTTTATCTGAGGCTTCTCACTTGAGTAATCACTGTAATTTGGACCCTAAAAACTATTTTGGACCTATGGCCACAATTGTTGAAGCTCGAAATATAATTATTGTAGGTTCCATGGTTTCCATCAACATTTAAGTGGGTGGATGGTGGTATATAAATTTATACTCATGAAGCAGAGGTATTTTAAGTATGGTCAGTGACTTTGGCATCATCATTAGATATTTACTTGTTGTTTACATGACATACAAACATGAAAAAATTAGGAGAATAAGACAATATTAAAGTCTATATTGGCTTTCCTACTTTCCCTTGTGCCTTGAGCAGATAAAACAAAAAATAATATCTGTGTTGGTTCTGACTCCCACTTTTTCCTATACTTTTCCAAATCCTACCATATTATTAGTAAGGGTGGCATGCAATTGTCAGTTGGCGGGTTGGTTTATTTTTGCAATATTTATATTGGGTGATATCTTTCCAAATGGACTATATTTAGGATTGATGTTGGTGGGGAAGAACACATAACCGACCAATCATAATAAGATGGTTACATCCCAAGTCCTTGATTGGAGTAAGTTGGGATTTTCGAGGGGCCCGTAAGACGTTAGTCTTAAACCATTTGGAGTGTCAGTTGTACCAATTGGCTAGTAAATATTATCCTCCCAATGTTTTTCCTCCCATTTGGTTGACGTTGATAGTCCTAAGGGGTCTATGTTGTCTGCTTGTTGGTCTACTTTTCCTTTGTTGGTAGGTGATTGCTATAATTTGGTGTAGCTGATTGGATATTCCCATGTAAAATGACAATCATATAACATTTTTCCTTCAAAATTGACAAACAGAGTTGCTGAATAGGATTGGCTTGTATTTATCCACATGGAGAGCCAGTTGCCTATCGATGATATAGATTTGGAGGTCAAAAGAATGATCGAGGTTATGGTGGCAACAAAGAATGAATAAAATTTTAGAAGCATAAATAAGAAGTCAAAGGTGGTGAACACTGGGGATCAGGGGGATTACTTTCAAGACCTAGACATAACACGTGATAGCAAGCCATGAAACTTCAATCCTACAACTGGAATCACACCGGAGTTCGAAATCCATTCCTTCGAAAATGTACAGGTTGGGTTAAAGTTTCCATAGCAGAATCAACATATGCAAAAGAGAAAAATCAGGGACAAAGGCAAGAAACCTATCAAAGTTGTGCAAGAGGTACACAAATTGATATTATGGATTGATTTATACTAAGGAAAAGGATGTTGGTGGGATGATGGGAGTTTATTAGAATGAACGGGGTTGAGATAAAAGAATGGATTCAAAAGAGTTGGTCTTCACTTCTTGGATATAGACCAAAGTTTAATGTGATGGTAAATGGTTGGTTTTGGTTTCATTTCCTAAAGGAGGAAGATGCAATTAAAATTGCAACGTTGACTTGGGTTAAAGGGTGAGGCTTCTTGGTAATACGAAATTTGAAAGTAAGTTTTGATCCTATGATGTAGGTCCCCAAGAGAAAAATTATTTGAGTGAAATTTCCGAGGCTCCGTATAGAACTATGGACGCAGGAAGCGATTCGAGAAATTGCTAGTAAAATTGGAAAATTATATTACGTGGATGAAGGATGTATGGGTCCTCTCGAAAAAAAGGCTACATGGTTTCTTGTGGAGGAGGACCTATCGAGTGGGTTACTTGCTGCAATCAACATTTATTGGGCTACATTCTCTATCAGATAGCAAGTTGATTATTGGGGAATCCCCTTTAGGTGCCTGGAATGTCATAAAATCAGGCATTTGTTGGTTGACTGTCCCAACCACTACAGGGGGAGAAGATGGATAAAAAATAGGCTTAATCTGGAACAAAGGATTCCTGCTAGACATAATACTAAACTTTCACAAGGCAGATCCCCTCAGGCTATGGTGGAGTTGACAATGGAATGCGACCCATCTGATGATAATCATTTTGGTCCAGGTACAGGGGTGGCCCCTGAAGCATATTTGGAGACAAAGACTAGTAACAAAACCAATTGGGCTCATGGAAAATACTTTACCCTTCCAACTTGAACTCCCACATAAAGGAAGGGCAAAGATATTGAAAAATTGGTAAACAAGTCTAGAATTTTTTTTACTATCTTTAATTTGCAACAGGAAAGACCATGAAGTAAATATATCACAAATTTCTGTAGATGTGAAATTAATGGATTTAGCAAAAAATCCTGGTCTTGGACTGGAACCTATATCAATAAAGAAAAATTTATTCCAAAATGTGGATTCATTAGATGGCAGGGGATTGAATTTTTTTTTTTTGCAAGTCGAAGGAAGAAAAAATCAACCAAATATAAGAAGCTAATGCCTAGTGGTGAGATCAAGGAAAATTTAGATTTACGATTCTATGAAGTTATGGAAGAGACACTATATCCACCATTTGATCTAGGCCCCTCCAACGTATCAAATGGATTACTTGATAACACATCCCTCTAGGACGTTAAAGAATTGTATCCTGCTTCAAACTCTTCTCCATAAGGATTATATCCTTGAATATTAGAGGTTTGAAATCTTCTCAAATAATAAAATCTCTAAAACATTGTATAAAATTAAAAAACCCATCCATAGTCTTGCTACAGGAAATAATGATATCTAAAGAGATAGCCTTCGAGACACTGCTTAAATTTTTTCCTTCTTGGTGTGGATGTGCCATAAGTTGGAATGTAGGGAACTTTGGTGGGCTCGCTACAACCCGAGATCTAACAATTTACACCTTCCATGCATTCCGGTCATATGCAAGGATTATATTGACTGGTTACGCTTTAGGAACAGTCCATAGATTTTGTATCATGAGAATATATGCCCCTTACAATGACCAATTTTTTTTGGGAATTAGAGGATTCAATTGGGATCTTGGACATCCACTCGATGATTTTTTTGGGGACATGAATTTATATTTTGGTGTTGGGGAGTATTGGGGTCATATTGCAGTCTTGAATCCTCTAGCGAGTTCTTTTCAAGATCTCGTTAAGTGAAAGGCACTCAAAGATATAACTCTTGTACCTCTATGCTTGACTTGGCGCAATGTCTGTACTGTGGAGGAGGGTATAGCGAAGAGGATTGATATATTTTTAGTGGATTCAATATGGTATCATAGCATGAATCAAATACAATCCTAGACCCTCTTTTAAGATGTTTCAGATCATGATGCCATAATTTTAGAATGGCATGACGAGTTGGAGCAACTTAAAATACCTTTCAAATTCAACGCTATATGGTTAAGTGACCCAGATTTCCAGGAGTTGGTCCATCACTCTTGGAACTCCATGATCTCTTTGATCATTGTAAATCCATTATTGCAGATTTGGTTAAAACTTAAGAGACTGAAAAAAGAGGTCAAAGCTTGGTTATACAATCGAAAAAAAGAGATAAGACGAGAAATGTTACCCATTGAGAACGAAATTGCTCTATTATTTGACCCAATTGCCTCAGGCTACTTTTATGAGAATCAACATAAGACCATTCTAAATCTATTGACGAGGAAGGAAAAAACAATCAAGCTACGGGAAGAGGAATGGCATTAGAAAATTTGATTGTTTTGGATCAGAAGTGGAGATAGGAATACAAATGTTTTTCACAGGGTTGCATCAAAGAGGAAACACCATAACTCCATATGGGCTATAAAATATGAAGTTGGGAACATCAACACCTCTGTCAAAGATTTCAAAAAGGAGGCTCTTGGATATTTCAGAAATCAGTTCAAGGAAGTGGAAGGTGATAATATGGCAGAAAAATTGGATATGGTCAATTTGTTTCCTCAGATGGTCAATAAAGAGGGTGTTTCTTTAATGGATGCTCCAATATTGGATGAGGATTTGTTGCAAACACTTAAGGAAATGGCCAAGGACAATATTCTAGGACCCAATGGCTGGCCTGTTGATCTATTCATGTTCTTCTTTAAGCTGATGGGTCATGAGCTTGTCAGCATGGCATAAGTTACTATAAGTTTTGGGCATTTTCCAAGTGCAATAAACTCCACTTTTCTCACATTAATTCCCAAAAAAGAAAACTCTCTTTCTTTTGCAGACTATATATCCATATCCTTATCATGTAATTTGGTTTATAAAATGATTTCTAAGCTCCTTGCTAACATAATAAAAAAGATATTATCTCCACACATTATGTATTTGGCTTTTTTTTCTAACAGGAGAAAACAAGATAATGTAGAAATAGTCCAAGAGTTCATACACTCTATCAAAACTAGAAAGTTAAAATCACGCCTTATGAAAATTGATCTCAATCGAGCATATGATTGTGTGGTCTAGGAGTTTCTCATCATGATTTTAATACAAAGTTGGGTTGACATGTAGACATTTCCAATGGATTAGGGCCAACATCTCTATGAAATATATGGTGGTACTTATCAATGGTGAACCCAAAAAATTATTCACAATCCACAGGGGGCTTCATCAAGGCTGTGCGTTGTCACCCCTGCTTTTTATCCTTGTAATGGATGCTTTCAATAGAGAGATCAAAGCCATGATGGAGGTGGGCTCAACTTCTCGTTGTAATATCTCTAGAAATTGCATATTGTCTCACATCTTGTTTGTGGACGATGTCCTCTACATTGGGGAGGAAAAATATTTTGAATGGGTGTCCTTCCACAAGGTTTTTGTGAAATTTGGCCAAAATTCTGGTTTGTTCATCAACAAAAACAAGAATGAGATTATTTTGGATGAAGCAGACATGGAGGCGATTTTTGAGATTGCTTCATTATTTGGGGTGAAAATATGTCATATGTCTGTTGGCTTCAAGTAGTTGGGATACTTCCTAAAACCATGCAAATATAAAATCCAAGTTTGGGCATGACTTGTAACTAAATTTGAAAAAAAGATGACCTGTTGGGACCATAAATGGCTCTCACTTGATGGAAGGGTTATTATAATTAAGGTTGTATTCCAAGACATTCCAGTTTTTTGGATGCACCTTTTCCATACCCCTAGTGTATTATCCCAATATTAATGCTCTCATCTCAAAGGTTGAAATTTCAACCATATTTTACTACCGTCCAGACCTTCAATCCTGGGTACACACAATGTATTCTCCAACTGAAAATCAATGAAAGAAGGAAAGGAAAAAAAGGTCATGGAAACAAACAACAATGAAAGAGGAATAATGGAAAGAGGCCTGCGATTCTAGAGTTGTCCTCTAGTTATGTAAAACATGAGCTTGTACTCTCAAGTAGGGTCAAAAGTGATGGCTAGTTTGATATCTTCAACATTAATTCTTCCCCATCCCCAATCATATCAACATAAATCACCTTTCCCTTATGGGTAAATTAGTAATCAAGCACATGTGACCTACTACATGTACATAGATGGAAATGTGAGGAGAACAACCACAAGAAAAAAACATTGCAAAGTATCCAAGGTGACAAAATATCACAGTCAAAAGGGACATGCATGACCCGGGTGTTTTTTGCAATTAGATCAACCTCACCATGGGGAAAAGGTAGTGGATTGATAGAGACACCAACAATTGAAAAAACTACACTTGGTCGAGAATTAGAGTTTGATCTACGATAAATAGAATGATGACTTATGAATAGATTCTTATTTCATTGTATTGTGTTATGTAGAAATTTTGTCAAATAAAGATATCTCCTCTGAAGGACATGGTTACTAGAGTGTATGTGACTAGAATTTTACTTGAATTTTATTTTCATTTTCAATGAAATAAATATGATGTCTTTAGAATTTCCAATTCCTTTGATGCATCTTCTAAGCCTCTTTCTATTTTCTTGTCACTACAATAAAATAAAATCAAGGAAGACATCTCCACCATATCGTGTATTATTGCAAAATGACAATTATAACAAGCCAGAGTATGGTGTGCAAGTTTTGATAGAGGTTATGCTAGGAAAGGCCCTTGATATTATTGTTAATATCCTACAAAAATCCCACTACAATGGCCTCACATTCATAATTATTTGTGCTTAGGTTGATGCTGAAGAACACTGTACACATCTTCAAGGAAATATCTTAGTTCCATTGAGCCTTCCAATGATGGTTGCTGAAGATTTCAGTCATATTGACTTGTCAAGAGAACTGCATACTATGATTAGGGTAGAGTTGTAGGTATGCACATCAATGTTAGTCATATAAGTACAATATTTAAAATTAACTATAGGAATCTTAGAATGCAGTCCCTTGAAAATGGAATGCTAATACTTCTATAATTATGAATGCACATCTATAGCTCTCTGTAAATGAAATGAACCAAAGAAAAGAGATCATGCTACCTGTGGTAGTTCAGGAACTTGTATTATGAAGGAAATGCTAGAGAGTATTTCCAGTCTTCTTTTAGTTTGCATGGATAAATTTTTTGTAGTGCATATCCTTGTTTGTAATTCATGGAAACTTGTCTTTATTTGTATTTTCTAAATTGCAAGATAATTCTTTACCCTTGCAGATCATTTTGGTGACTTGGTCAAGTGTCTGTAAAAAATCTTACATCTATGATTTTGTCTAGTCAATCATTCCACATTTTTATGTTGCTTTGTAGCTTTAACGAGGTTGAAGGGGCAAACATATTCTGAAAAGATTTGCAGGTAAGCGAGATATATATTTTGTATGTATTTTTTCTTGTTTTGATGATTTTATATGCAGGTAGTTTTGTTGTAGATTATGCTATCTATAGCCCAAAGAGTACTTAGGTTAACTGAGAGGTAGAATCACATGATTTTGAGGGGTTAAATGTACTAACACATTTCACATATTTGTCAAAGTGGATATGCCACTATGGTAATAGTTTCAATTATCGTAGACATCACAAAAATGACAATTGTGAGCCAAAGAGGGCCAAAAGGCACAACACAAGGTTTGGTACTGAAGCCGTTAAGGATGTTCATTCCAGACTAAGGAAAGATATGATCACATCCACCTGGGGTTATGCACCCTGAAGCCAACTTATAAATTGGAAAGGCTCTAGAAAAAACACATTCATGTATGGTTGCAACACCCCCTTACTGATATCTAAGTATCTCAGAACCTATTACTTGCAATGCTCAAACCTAAAACACAAAATATATTCATGAGTACCGCGTGAGTTAGACAATGAGGATAATGAATGACTTTTGAAAAAATTTAAGGCATATGTCTTAAAATGTTTCTAACAAGCAACTGTTGATAAGCGTCCACAACCCAGTACATCTAAATTGAGTTGTTGCTCGAAACTAGTATAATTGCACAGAATCCTCACCCATTTGTATCAATATCCAATCAAAAAGTAATAATATATTTTATACAACTGGTCCCAATAATGAATTGCATGCCACACTATTTGACCTGGATAGGATAGTTCAATTTGGAATAGTTGGTTAAAATAAGTAATTCACGCAAATTCGATAATTAGTTTTGGTAAAAGTTCAAAAGTGAGTTTACCTGGAATCAATAGATTCTGCAATAGCTTAAGTAGTAGGTCTAGTGCTATGTGCAATTGATTTGGAGCGAGTGAATGATCCAGCGACTTACTTAGCAACAAAGATAGAATATCAAAATCCAAGTAGCCCTGAGCGATATATAAGTGAAATGATTGAGTTTTGGGTTTGTAAAGATCATATAGCCCACCAATCTCCTGGAACTATACATCTCTCCAACTATGATTGAGTTGTAATTCCAGTTTGATAGCCATAGAAATGATTTTCAGTTGACCAAGTGAAAATAAGGGCACTACCACCCATAGCATCTGATGGCACATGCCACCATAATAAGCACCCTCAGTTCGAGATTCCATTTAGCTAGCTATAGTCTCTTGCTTGGTCCCACGTGCAAAAATATGAGCCTAATATATTTCCTGAAGACGTGAATAACAAACTACTAAAACAAAAAAAAAAGATGCAAAAATGAAAGAAGAGACTAGAGGAGGGAAAAAAATGTGACCGTGGAGAATGTGAAGGGGAAATAAATTCCATTAAATAAAATGTTGAGTCTTTCCTTTTGTTTAATGGGAGGTATTTCGGATTATAAATAATTATTACTTGTATGAAATTTTTTAGGTCTTTGTGTTATTAAATGGGAGGTATTTATTATAAATAATTATTAATTGTATGAAAATTGTTAGGTCTTTGTGTTACCAATATTATTTGAGGGGATTTTGTTTGAATTATTACAAGTGAATTATGGTGATATCAAAATAAGCTTTGTGTGATTAAAAAGTGCAGAAAAGTAGTAAAGTCACAGTAATGATCAATCAACATTTGCAATTAAAAGTTTGGTTTAATAAGGATAACTAATTTATGGAGATTTTTTATGATGTTTAATAGAGGGAGTCAACATGGGAAAGGTAATACTTTGGCTCTCACATGTTTTAGAAAGTTGATATCTCTTTGACCATAAACATTAGGGGTGGAAAAATGAAATAGGTTTTAGAGCTAAGTTTGTTCCAACTTAGTTATATATTGAACCACAAATAGGTGTTGACCTCATGGATATGATAGAAATTCGGTGGCTTGTAGGGTAGTCTTGTCATGAAATAAGAAGTGTAGACATCGAAATAAGCTTTGTGTGGTAAAAAAGTATAGTGAAGTAGTAATGTCATAGGATTAATGATCATTTCCAATTAAATGTTTGTTTTAGTAAGGATCACTAATCTATGGAGATTTTCCATGATGTTCAATAGAGGGAGTCAAGATGGGAAATGTGATAGATTGGCTCCCACATGCTTTAGAAATTAATCTCTTTTTCCATAAACATTAGAGGTGGAAACAAATCCTAGGCTCTAAAGCTAAGTTTGTTCCAAATTAGCTATATCTTGAACCACAAATTGTTGTTGGCGTCATGGATATGATAGAAATTTGGTGGCTTGTAGGGTAGTCTCGTCATGAAATAATTTTGTCACTTATTATATAGTCATATTTTTTAATCCTAGACTAAATTAGTCATTTAAGTTAGTCGCTTTTAGTTTAGTCACCTATTATCTAGTCATATATTTTATCCCTAGACTATATTAGTCATTTAAATTAGTCATTTTTAGTTCGGTCACCTAAAATTTCTAAACTTTAGTAGTAATCCACTTGAAATAATTGCAGTGACTAACCTTTTTAGTCACTTAGTCATTCATTTCATCATTTTCTACTAGTGTATATAACAAGTTTATGATGATGCCTTGATGATTCTTACTGATATATGAAATGATTAGATCTGACAATGAACAATTGGCACAGGTTCAGGGGGAGCATATGTTATGATTATAATAATGCATTGTTGGCATTATGATTTCTTTAGAAATCCTTGGTACATAATGATGCTTATCAATGGTGATGATGCTTATGTTGCTAAAGTGGTTAAATGATGCATCACACTATGCTGTAGTCATGGGTTACCTATGATGAAATCACATATGATACTTATATTGCTTGAGCCACATAGTTGTTTTGATGCTTCTGATAAGATTTGTGGGTAACTCTTTTGATGATGCATATAGTTATGTTTCTTACATGGTGATCTTCATAAGTTCAAGGAGAAGAACAAAGATTGAGTACACAAATTCATTATTTGATGATGATAAGTGTCACTCATTTCTGTTATGCTGTTGTCATCATGCCTTAAAAAATGCATAAATTTCATATGGTGCAGTTATGGATGAGGATTCCTATAGTTCTTGGCTCTCACATAGTTGTGGATTGTTGCCTTTGATGGAATTAAGGAAGTTTGAAAAATCACTATGAGCTCATGGTTTTCTTTTCTCATTGATGAGAAAATAGATACATATTTATATCTCTATGCTAGATACATGAATGATTACTTAAATTGCATATTGGTAAATGATGTTGGTATAAAATATCTTCTAATGAAGAAAATTGGCCAAGAGAATGGTGTTATCGCATGTTTCATGAAGACATGGCTATTTGAAGACATGACTTACGTAGTCGCATAATGATGATGACCTCTTACAAGGTTTGAATCTCTCATATGTTGATTATCATGGTTGATTCTTATCAGATGTGGGATGTTAACAAAATCCCTACTGATGATACATGGTTGATATATTGAGAGATGTTGTGGAAAGAGCATGCAATTATTACTATGATGATTTGATGATGATGTTGTGGATGATGACTATGGTGCTTTGAAATGCATATGATATGGTGTGAATGGTTTTACTGCTTGGAGATATGGCATATACTTATTTGATTCATGAAAGGCTAGGATGGACATTTACAGGTTGATATTCTTGGTGATGCTGACATATGCTTATTGTGTAGATCATACATGTTGTATGATAGTTGTTGATAACTATCATGCTCTTGTTTAGGTATTTGGTCTTTGTTATAAATGACATGTATATCATTTAATGTAAAGGTCATGCAAAGGCCTATGATGTAATAATTTTCATATTCAGTCATGTATGGACTTTTGAGATCATGTAAAATATGTAATCCCACTTGGTTGGGTGGTTGAGTCAAATATGTATCCCCACTTGGTTGGGTGGTTGAGTCAAATATGTATCCCCACTTGGTTGGGTGATTGATGTAAGCATGGGTCCTTGGTGATAGGAAGGTCATAGTCAGAGAGTCATATACTTCATTTTCCATCTGTCAGAGAGTTTGTCATGTGTTCAGGGGGAGCATGATCAGATAATTTAGCATGTTCTAAAGGGGAGCAGTTCAATAGTTTAGCATATTCAACAATTGAGGTATGGAAGTCTTCTTTCAACATGGTCAATCCTTTTCCCTTGATGTCAAAGGGGGAGAGTAGCTTGGTGTTTGGAGAGTGCGTTTGGAGAGTAGCTTGATGTTTTACTTAATGTTATTTACAAGTTGTGGTGACCAAACACCAAATGGTTGCCATCAAGTACAAAGGGGGAGATTGTTGGCATTATGATACATGTGTTGTCCTTGATGGCGACTAACTTATACTAGAATTATAGGTTAGCTTAGAAGTGACAAAATGAATACAACAAAATACTAGAATGAATGACAGAATGCATAACAATTCAATGGGATCAATTAAGAAGAATGATAAAATTGGAAGTTCAAGAACTATACACGGGTTCAGTTAAGCCAAGTTGCGTATGCATGTGTGTTCAGTGAAGAAAAGTAGTGTATGGTTTTTGTACCATGGTATCTAAATACCAAGGATCTTTACCATGGTATTGGCCCATAGTAATAAGCGCAACAACGAATATCGATCATGTCAAAGATTACCATCGACACTAATGCTGTTTTGACCAATGGTATTGGATGAGGGATGAACTATATAAAGAAGTGAAGATCAAAGGGCTAAGTGTGAAATAGAAATATTTTTTATGAACATTTCAATCTAAAGTATATTTTCATTGTAAGGGCCATAATTATCATGTTGATTTGAAATAATTATGCATTGATGGATACAATGATGGATCAACATCATGAGACATAAAATGACTGTTCATTGTGGTTTCTTCAAGGATTGAATGGATCTAAGTACTGATGCATGTTTTTATCTTTGATTATTATGATCTGGGGCATTTTGAAGTTCTGAAGAGGTGAAATTTTAAGTCAAAATTTGTAGATCTATATGCTGATTGGCCTTAGGACAAATGCGTATACACATGGGTTGGCCTCTAAAAAGAAGCGTATATAAAGTAAGGATTTTAATGTTCATAAATGATTGATAAACCTTATCAGTGTTGCTATTTCTCTGTTGTCTGTCAATGATGTCCTCATGTTGATCTGGGTTGAGTGATAATGTCTGAAGTAGATCTGATTGAATGTTGAAGTTGAATTTTGGTATTAATTAATTGATCAATGTTAAGATTACTAGCTCATCACGATTGAAGATCAGAGAGAGTCTTGTGATTGATTCATAGTGTTACAGTAGATTTGAGTGTGATTGAGTGCTCCTTTCAGAAATTGCAGTTGTCAAATTTTCAGTTTTCAGTATATTATGATCTATACGTGGGTTTCTCTCTAGAAAAGAGCATATGCATGCGCGTTGCCTTAAGTGAAGTACTATATACATTTTGAAAAATAAATGACTAGGGTTGCAGTTGATTTTGTGTGTTAATGCAACATTATGAGTTAACATCTGTGTATTGGTTATAGTGATTTGACTGTTCCAGTTGATTGGTTAATTTTTTATTATGTATCAGTTGTTTGGGTTTCAATGATTGGTTGTGTCAGAGATTGATGATTGTTTTTGAGCATAAGTGTTGATATTGGATCCCGTTTGAAAATTGGATGAAATGTTGTCCATGGATATTCCTAAGGGTTGGAGCCTTCAGTGAGGAAGTTGAAGTTTCCTGCCAGTGGTAGCTGGTGATCAGACGAGGGGGTTGGAGTTCCCTTCCAGTAGCATCTACAGAACAAGTGAAGGTTGCAGCCTTCTGTAGGTTGGTGCCTGTGTACTAGTACATGGTTTACTCCAGTACAAGAACCAGGGGGTTGGATCTCCCTTCTAGTAGGAGATGGAGAATAAATGAAGGTTGTAGCCTTCTGCAGGTAGGTTCATGTGTAGTGGCATGAGTCTGCACCAGTACAAGATTGTAAAAATATTTTTCTTTATATTAAAGAAGACAAAGATGACAACAGTAGGTGGTTTTCTCCCGCATTGGGTTTCCACCTTAAATCCTGGTGTTCATGTATGTTTCTTATGTGTGATGGTTTATTTTGTTATTATAGGACATTGTTACAATTTATCTAATGTTTAATAAAGTACCAATGCACTGACTAAAGACCAAGATATGATGAATTAACTGAATCATAAGTTCACTAGATATACCCTAGTTGTCTTAAGAACAACCACGTACACACGCGGGTTCCTTTCAGTAAAGTTGTGTATAGAAATCTGAATATGAAATTTAAAAAGTAATTGATTTGAAATAATGATTCACCACCCCCCCCCCCCCCCTCAGTATTTTTCCCAACAGTTGGTATCAGAGCAGGTCCTTTAACAGAAGCTTGATCGCTTGAAGGAGATCTATTGAGACAATGGAAACGAAGAAAAATAAGAAATCACCTCAAAAGAAGAGGACATCTCAAAGAAATAGTGACAATGTTAGAGACGATTGGATATTAGATGGAAGAAAATATTTAGATTCAGAAGCACCTTATAATGAAGATGAACAAGAAAAAGAATTATTAGGTACTAATTTTTGGTCCTCTTATGATACCTTTCTTTGTTCATGCAATATTGAAGATAATGAATGTGATAGTGAAACAATTGAATTTTCTCTTATGGGTGAAAGTGAAAGAAATATTCCCCGGATGTGGGTGCTTAAGGCTGAAATTAAAGTGATGGGACGGGCAAGCAGGGATGGCCACCTGCCCGCCATGCGCAGAAGCGTTGTGTCCACATGGGGAAAGGGAAATTCCCAACGATGCAGGTTCAGGAACAAAGGACCGCAACAGAGGAGCTTTAACGCTTCGTTCAACTCTGCCTGCGAAACAGGGCTCGGCTCATCGGTTCCCATGAATTCCATAGTAATGGTGGGACCGCTTCGATGCAAGGGTAGGTGCAATATTAACGGCTGTAGCATTGGATTTACCATGTTAATTCAGGCTTGGCTCGGGGTTCTACTGCTGCCTCTGGCACTGTTGGGGTTGAGCCCTGGTTCGAATTCTCAGGCCATTCCCTCAATTCCGAATTCTCAGGTCATTCTCGGCCTCTGTCCATCTGTTTGGCATATGAATTTCCTACAGGATCCTTACCCGTCTGTTAGGTCCACTCCATCGCCTTCATTTGATTCACTCTGTATTTTGAAATCCAATTCGGCTCTGTCCAGCTCTGCAATTATGGTTCAGCCTCGACAGCGAATGCTCAGCCGTCGAGGCTCCACCCGTGGCGGGTCCTCGTGCCCTTCAGTCGATGCAGAGACCTCCCATCATTGCCATTGCCACTGCCATTGCCCACACGCTGAAGGAGCAAGTTTTCTTAGGCTTAGCCAATTTCTGGAAGCCAGCTCTCCTGGGTCCTCTTCCTCACCCTCCTTTGGCTCAACACTTTTCACTTTCAATAGTTCTCTGAACCGCCCACGGATCAATGCCCATGTTTTGGTGCTTTTCATTGAGGAGGCCCAAGAAGAGGGCGAATCCAGTGCTCAAAGGGAGATGACACCACTAGTTGATACCACGAGAGCTATGGAGACACCCTCTGCAGATCCTATAAAGGTAATGGAAAGACCATCCAGCCAGAAGGAGGACGTCAAGATCGAGCCTGTAATGACTATAGCGGAGGAGGTCCAAGCATAGGACATGGAGGAATACGGCTGGTGCAGGATAGTGGAGGAGGTTCCTGAAGATTAACTGCGACTCCTTCTCAGGTTATGTGGCCCGTAAGGGAGGGATTTTGTCTATTCCATTTTTTGGTTATGTCATTGTGTCAAAAATGTTGTGTCAATGTGTCAATGCTGTAGAGCATTTGTCTGTGTTCAGGGTTTGGTTTTTTACACATGGATGGATACTGCTCTGTGTCAAAATGTTTTTGAACTCCCATGCGCGGGAATGGTCTTTTTGATTCCTCTAGCCCCTGCGTGGGAAAGACTAATGGTCTGGTTCATCCTCTTAAACTGTGAACGCTGCTGTTCCACGCTGCCATTACCTCCAGGCAGCTAGTTCTTTTTGACAGTTTGATTGTAATTGTACTTTAATTTTGTATATAATAGAATAGTTTTACTGAGAAAAAAAAAGAAAGTGAAAGAAATATTATAGAGGTAGAAGTTAAAAGGCTCACAGATAAAATTAGAGATCAACAAAATCTATTTGATAAAAGGGAATTTTCTTACAAAGAAGATTTTACCAGGTTAAAATAATAGTTGGAGGAAGGAAACAAAATAAGGAAGCAGTACAAATAAAGGGAATATCAATGTCAAAGACTGCAAGATGACGTAACATCATTGAGAAATCAAGCGAATGGAAATGATACAACAACCAAGGATCTTAAAGAAATAACCAATTACTGTGAAGGTCTTGAAGCTGAGGTCGTCTCTCTAAAAGAAGATCTTGGAAAATCAAATAAGCAGAATGAAGAACTACTTCAAGCATTTGAAGAACAAGAAAATGAGATTCTCAAATTAAAAAAACAAGTGGAAGAAGGAAGAAAAGTTGAAGAAATCATGAAGAAGCAATATTTAGAAAAGGAAAATAAATATCAAGTTGAGGTAAATATCCTAAAAGGTAAATTAGAAGAAAATGATAAACCTTTATGATTTCAAGATAGTACTAAGATTTTGGATAATATTCTTAGTAGTCAAAGGTCTCCTACCATCAAATGTGGTCTTGGTTTTCATGAAATGTTAAAGGTGAATCTAGCTCACAAACTGAGGCAAGGGATTCTAATGCAAAATATGAAATACTCAACAAGGAGATAAGAAGTCAACCCCATCAATAATCAAGGAAAGAAAGTCTTAAAACAAAATCATTCACTCCTAACTATAAAAGTGTTAATCTATTCTTTCCTCTGATGAATAATGTATAATTTTCTATATGTCATAATTTTGGACATGTTGTAGCCAAGTGCATAAGTAGAATGTTTCAACTTAATAACCATCTCACAGAAAGATCATCATCTTCCAGGTACTTTAAGGGATATTGTTTTTCTTGCAATATGTTTTTTCACAAAGCCATTCATTTCTATAGAAGGAATATGAGACATATAAGATGCTGTTCTTGTAACAAGTTTGGGCATATAGCAAAAGAATGCAAGAAAAAGTCTATGGATCACCGTAGACAATATGGTAAGCAACCAAATACGAATATTGATATCAGAAAATCTGAAAAAGATGAATCCACCAAAAGGCAAGAAAAGGAAGATCAGATAAGGTGTGGTCTTGCTCTCTGCTCATTCAAAGACGAAGATGAATGTTCTCATCACATGACTGGAGACAAGAATAAAATGGAGTCTTTGATGAAGAACCATAAGGATAATGGTATTCTTGGAATTGATGTTTCAACAAAAGTTCTAGGACCAGGTATAGTTAGAACATACTTAGGGGGAATTGAAAGTATGAAATTTCAGTATTCCACTTCTCATACATGGACCTTATGAAGACAAGTCACGTATATACGTGAGTTCGAAATTACACAGTCATGTATATGTTGGTTTTATGAAGAAACAATGGAAAAGACTCAGAAAAAGGGTCTAATATGGTTCAGTCAATGATCAATTGTCTTTTCTGTTTCGATGGTTAATAATTATAGTTTGTTGATGCTATGTAGAAGTTATTTTGCTCTCATAAGTTATTGATGTCTTGATATATAACTGGTTTATGATGATGCCTTGATGATTCTTACTGATATATGAAATGATTAGATGTGATAGTGAACAATTGACACAGGTTCAAGGGGAGCATATTCTATGCTTCTAGTAATGCGTTGTTGGCATTACGATTGCTTTAGAAATTCTTGGTACATAATGATGCTTATCAATGTTGATGATGATAATGTTGCCGAAGTGTTTAAATGATGCATCATACTATGCTACGATCATGGGTTACCTATGATGAAATCATAGATGATACTTATATTACTTGAGCCACATAGTTGTTTTGATGCTTTTGATCAAATTTGTGGGTGACTCTTTTGATGATGCATATAGTTATGTTTCTTAAATGGTGATCTTCATAAGTTCAAGGAGAAGAACAAAGTTTGAGTACACAACTTCATTATTTGATGGTGATAAGTGTCACACATTTCTATTATGTTGTTGTCATCATGCCTTAAAAAATGCATACATTTCATATGGTGTAGCCATGGATGAGGATTCCTATAGTTCTTGGCTCTCACATAGAAGTGGATTGTCGCTTTTGATGGAATTAAGAAAGTTTGACAAATTACTATGAGCTTATTGTTTTATTTTCTCATTGATGAGAAGTTAGATACATATTGCTATCTCTATGCTGGATACATGGATGATTACTTAAATTACACATTGGTAAATGATGTTGGTATAAAATATCCTCTTATGAAGAAAATTGGCCAAGAGAATGGTGTTATTGCAGGTTTCATGAAGATATGACTATTTGGAGACATGACTTACTTAGTCACATAATGATGATGACCTCTTATTAGGTTTTATTCTCACATATGTTGATTATCATGGTTGATGCTTATCAGATGTGGGATGTTAGAAAACTCCCTAGTGATGATACATGGTTGATATATTAAGAGATGTTGTGGAAAGAACATGGAGTTATTGCTACATTGATTTAATGATGATGTTGTGGGTGATGAATATGGTGCTTTGACATGCACATGATATGATGTGAATGGTTTTACTGCTTGGAGATATGGAAAATGCTTATTTGATTCATGAAAGGCTATGATGGACATTTACAGGTTGTTATTCTTGGGGATGCTAATAGATGCTTATGGTGCAGATCATATATGGTATATGATATTAGTTGCTGATAACTATCATGATCTTGTTTAGGTACTTGGTCTTTGTTATAAATGTCATGTATATCATTTAATGTAAAGGTCATGTAAATACCTATTATGTAATAATTGTTATATTTAGTCATGTATGGACTTTTGAGATCATGTCAAATATGAAATCCCACTTGGTTTTTTGGTTGAGTCAAATATGTATCCCCACTTGGTTGGGTTATTGATGTAAGAATGGTCCTTGGTGATAGATAGGTGTTGTGCTATTCAACAACCCCCCATTTATTAATTTAATAGTTAATATTTTATTAATAAATTGGGACCCTTTATAAAAAAGACTCCAAGAAAAATTTAGCACTTGGGCATTTTCTTTTAAATTTTTAGAAATAAATCAAGATATCAAGTAAAATCCCTTTAAGACTAGCAATTTTCACTTTTTTCGCATATCGCTGGACCAAGTGTTTCAAAGGATAATTAACAACCAAAATTCGTGAATTGTGATGGAAAGGATCACTGAATTTAACTTAGGATATTATTAGACTTTTTGTTCAAAACTAAGACTTAAGGTATTCATTGTAAAAAGAAGCGCTTATCGAAACCACATATCAGCTTTCACAAAGGACACAACTCACAAATCATGTTGTAATATGTGAAATGCGATATTGTGGTAGAGAGATTCAATACTTATCACATCGCGACACTTTACTTAAAAGAAAATCTTATGAACTGTGAGAGTTTGCAAAGTGCGATAGAACTCGGACCTGATAAAAACAAATATTATAAACTATAAGTTAGGTCTGCCATTTAGTAAAAATCACTTTATGAAGTAATTACTCATTTAGGCAAACTACGCTCTAAAAGATAAAGAATATGTCGCTCATATCGCATCTCGTAGAATTCTAAAAAACATTCTAAAAAACTCTGAGAAAACGCACAACCGAAAATGCGATAGTGCGATATTGCGATAACCATATCGCAATCGCAAAATCAATATTTTCGTAGCTACAACTTGCCACCTTAAAGTTTTTCCCCTTCCCATTTGCGATGCGGTAGTTTAATGAGTAATAAAGACAATGATAAGAGACCTTAGTGGGTATTTAATAAGTTTAATGGAATTTATGTTAAAGATTGGATCGACGTGATACGATATATTTTCATATGTGTTTTTAATTAAAGCTCCTTTCTTGTCACCTTTTGAGGTTAAATGTATCATTTAATTCTCATTGTTATTCTCACTAGAATTTATTCTATAACTTTCATTTGCTCCATTTCAGGAAACATCCGTAGAAAACATCGTTAGAAATAATGACGAAGAAGGGAAAGGCGAATGCAACTGAGAAATTAGACATGGTACCGCTTTTCTTTGATGCCACATGCAACAAGTATGGAGGAACTATGGCATGGGAGACCATGTATAACTTGTTAGAAGAAGAGTAGCCTAGGCCACTAGTAACAAAGGCCATGGTTGATGCTTAGGAGTCATCTGATGCCTCCTATTTCGAAACAACATCTTCATTCCTGCACCGAATAGCTGTGAGACCAAAGATAATACCATAAACAAATATATTCAAATGGGTCATTTATGAGGTAGAAATCTCAAATAGAACCTTCAAGAATAAAAGGAAAGAGGTCATGGGGGTTTTCTCACCAGACAACCTATGACTAACGTACTAGTTACCAGAGCCTCAAAAGCTCTACAAAAAATAGTTCCTTGAGCAATTCACCAAAGAAAATGAGGATCCATCAGACGTCATGCAAACCTGGAGATCAAGCAGAGGAAAAATAAAATGGGATAAAACTGGTATGTACTCAATGGCATCCATTTCTCCCCATCATAGTTTCACAACAATAATGATATGTAGGTTATTCGGTAGACCCGATAGCACCAAATTTTCCATAGAATGGCTCTCGTTAATAGATGCAACAGTTAATGCAACGATTATGAACCAAGCACAAATTTTATTAGACAATTTGGCAAAGACCATTATGGAATATAGAAGGAAAAGTAGTCATTCTTTAAGTATTTTCCCCCCTTTCTTTATGAGTGCTTTTGTTATGTATGGAATTTGTTTTAGTTCCTAGTTTCCAAATATGGGATGGAAATGGATAGTACAGAACCCAATTCCCATCCACATATGCCATAAAATTTTGTGGGAGTCTCAATTCGACCCCCATTTTTATAAAATATGTCAAGGTATTATGCCGCCTATTCATAAAGCAGTTTTTGATAAAATAACCCCTAGGTTTTCTTGAGAGGTTGAAGTAGATATCTTTCCAGTAGCTAGATGGTTTGGGGAAGAGACATTCACCTACATTAGAGTTTTTTGGAGCATTTCTTCCCCGCATGTCCTCCCATATTATGTCCCGAGCAGGCCTTGGTAAAGAAAAGGGCAGGGGTTTCTTCTACTTCAACCCAGTCAGGAAAAGCTCCAATTGTTGACCTGGAATAGGAATGGGAGCAGTTCAATAAAAATATTTCTATAGACACAAATATTTAGCAAAAATTTGAACTAGAAACTCCCAAGCAAACCCAGCATAAAGCAAATCCAGACACAAAAGGGGAAGGAGCTGTTGGAAATAATACTGAGAGGGGGGTGAATCAGTATTATCTAGTCAATTATTTTCTTTTTCAAAAACTAGAACATATACGCTACTTCAGTTAGAGAAACCCGCGTATATACACAACTACAGATAAGGGAACCCGCGTATACCATGCAAAATTATAATTTAATATATTCTACAGAAGTTAATCATTAATCTATGCATCAAAATCATATAAACAGTAACTAGGAACTGTAAAACAGAGTAGAAGACAATCACACACAAGAACACAAGATATAAGGTGGAAACCCAATGTGGGTGAAAACCACCTGCTGCAATTTGTCTCTATCTTATTTTAATTAGAAACTTCTTTTTACAATGATTCTATACTGGTGCAGTCCTTTACCAATACGCAGACTGCTACCTGCAGAGAGCTACAACCCTCTCTCATTCTCCAGCTTCTCCTGGAAGGGAGTTACATCCCCCTTAGTTTTTGTACTAGCTAGGATACTAGTACGCAGGCTACTACCTGTAGGAGGCTACAACCTTCTCCTTTCTTCAAGGGACCACGTTTCATAAATTTTCAGATTGGATCCATAATCATCAATCAATCATTAAGAATCAAACAATCTCTTTTTCACCAATTAAAACTGAATCAATTAGACACTTCTCTGATAGCTGTACCCAGAACCCTGTAATAGTATCCACACACCAATTTTGAACCTAGATGAATGCAACAATAAACAGAAGGAACTAGAAGATAATACAAGAGACGTATGCTACTTCAACAACCAGAAACCTGCGTGCATACGCTTCTGTGTTTGGACCAACTTGCGTATACGCTGTTTTCATTCACAGAACCTACGTGTATACGCGCCTTCGCTTCACTGAACCTATGTACAGATCTATAAAGGATAATTCACTCTTTCAAACATTCAGACATTAGTTAACCCAGATTACCAGATTTATAGATCAAGCATGCGCCACATATAACAGATCAAAATCACACAAATATACTATCATTAAAGCCTTAATATTTTGACCCATTAATAGAACTTATCCTTCTCCTTGCGCTCAGGTTCCTTCTTCAGATCCAGATCTGCACCATAAGCCTATCACCAATACTCCAGATCTAGCACTTTTTCAGATATTCAATAATTCAGATGATACTTTGCCAAATGATCTCCTTCCTCTTTTATAGCCTTAGGCCTTTCACAAAACCATGGTCCAAAAGCATAACAAACCAATACCATGGACCCAATACATGGGATCAAAACTTACGACGAGATACCATGGCCCAAAACCACAGGTTCAAATACCAAGGACTAAATACCACAGACCAAAAATAAGTTCTCCCACATGTACGCGCTTTTCCTTGCATGAAAGTGCATGTATACGCATACGCGCCCTTGGAACGTCCAACCCGCGTGTATACGCGGCTTCGTCAAAGTGAACCTGCGTATATCTTTTCCTTTATTCTAAGACCCTGAACTGTGATCTGTCACCAAATTAAGTTTCCATCAAGGACAACACTTGTGCCATAGCACCAAACCAAATTCATAATGCCAACAATCTCCCCCTTTGGACTTGATGGCAACCCCAAGATTCTCAAAGTCATTCTCCCCCTTTGTCATCAAGGGCAAAGGGTTGTGCTCCCCCTGAGTACATGCTGAAATCTCTGCTCTGCTATGCTGACCAAGCTCCCCCTGACTTGTAGGCAAGATCTACAAAAGGATGTTCTTCAAGAATAACCATGACTTATACATCATAAAAGACCTTCCTATCACCAACAAACTCTATACATACATCCATCACCCCCAAGTGGGGATACACTAGAAGTTTGCATAAGACAACCAAGTTCATTACATCATTCATCCTAGGCATAGTGGGGAAACCAAAATAGGCCGTTACATGACCTTGATAATAAACGATATACATGACATAGAGACGAAATAGCAAGACTTATGAAAGTCACTAATAACTGATGCCAACAGCATCTGTTAATCACTCCTCAGATCGGCAACCATTTTTTATTTTTTATTTTTATTTTTAATTTTTTAATTTTTAATTTTTAATTTTTAATTTAATTTAATTTTATTTTTTTCAGTTCTCCTTCTGCAGCTGATCCACCTGAACCCAAAACAGCTTGTGTACTTGAACCAAGAGCTTCTAACATTATCAGAAGTTTATCTGCTCCCCCTGAACCCGTGCCAGGTGGTCTCTGTTAGACCCATATCAGACTCCCTTCAACTAGAGTTTGTCCCCACTGATTTCCAACAAACCAACATGTACGTGACTATACCTACATAAACCGGCGTATGTACGCGGATCTTCCTCATTCAACTCGCGTACAACCACTTTTCTCAGAAACAGACAGGTTTCAACAGTAAGATGATGCATCAACTACTCCCAGCTTCTGTCTGAGGTACTCAAATGTCTCCATGGGTAGTGGTTTGGTGAGTATATCAGCAGCTTGTTCCTTAGATGGAACATACTCCAACTTGACCTTTTGTTCAAGCACTTGTTCCCGGAGAAAATGATACTTGATCGATATGTGCTTGGTCTTTGAATGCATGAATAGGTTCTTTGAAATGTTGATTGCACTTGTATTATCACATAAGATGGAGATAGGTGGAGTACAAGTGATTTGAAAATCCTGCAAAGTTTTCATCATCCAAAGGAGCTGTGTGCAACAAGATGCAGCAACCACATATTTTGCTTCAGCTGTAGATAAAGTAATCGAACTCTATTTCTTGCTGAACCAAGATACTAATATGGAACCCATAAAGAATGCACCACGACTAGTGCTTTTTCTATCATCCACGCTTCCAGCCCAATCCGCATCTGTATATGCATGAAGTGTGAGATCAGTATCTCTAGGATACCATAAGCCATAGTTTTGAGTTCCTTGAAGATACTTGAAAATTCTCTTAACTGCCTGTAGATGAGTTTCCTTTGGATTTTCCTAAAATATTCCAACTGTTCCCACTGCGTGCATGATGTCTGGTCGAGTTCCTGTTAGATAGAGTAGGCTGCCAACCATGGATCTATAGGTTGGTTGATGGACTGTTGCTGATTCATCATTAGCGCTGAGACTGCATCCTGTTACCATAGGAGTACATACTGGTTTTGAGTCTTCCATGCCATACTTCTTCAAGATTTGCTTTAGGTACTTGGTTTGTGATAAAAAGATACCATCTTTAGTTTTTTGGATTTGTAAACCAAGGAAGTATGTCAGCTCACCCAGTAAAGACGTTTCAAATTCTTTTTGCATCACCAAAGCAAAGTTTTGGCTCATGGATTCTTCATTGCTGCCAAAGATGATATCATCAACATACACAACAAGTATTAGCAATTTGTTATTTTCAATTTTTATATAAATATTGCTATCTGCTGATCCTTTTGAGAAACCTTTTTGATGAAGATACTTGTCCAAACGATAATACCAAGCCCTTGGAGCTTGTTTGAGACCATAGAGAGCCTTCTTAAGTCTTGTTGATGCCCCGAAAATCGTTACATCAACATCGGGGATAACCACCCGGTCCGGACCTTAATACAGCTCCTTTTCCATTTGGGATGGTGGCTCCGACTCGATATAATGGGACCAGTTTCCCAGTAATGAATAAAAGGGGGTGAATGAATGATTGGTTTTCTAATAAGTGATAACAAATGGAGGACTTATTCTATGAGCGAAAACGTAAATAACTATTTTATCCCAAGAAGCTTCTATTCTTAAGTGCAACGTTTAATGATCTGTGTTTGCTGATAGGCATATAGATGACACTATTCAATAAACAAAGACATTCATTTAAATGATAATTGCTTCGTTCAAATAGTTGAACGAAGTAATTGATAAAACAATATTACACTTCTCTTTTATATTACTGATACATGCATGACTGAGAGAATAGCAAACTGTAAACATCCAATAGTGGAAAGTATAAAGTTTACTATTAAAACACATTCACATATTCAATAATAGTAAAAATGACCAAACAACAATTCACATAAAAGGAATAAATTCAGACATAGATAATAGTACCATATGAGCTGCGAATTATTCCCTACGCCAATCGAAATTTGAATTCCTTCTTCCGATTCAGAAATAATTTTAAATAAAGGCAATAGTGCACATTCACATCAAAGCTTCGTTATCAAAATTTGGAAAGATTGGTCCAGTTTTCATAAAAGAATATGCCCGAAGTACAGTAGTGCAACTTCAGGCTTAAGTCATATAAAAAAACTTATGAACCTTTCTAAATACATGAAAAGGTCTATAAACACTAAACTAAGCTAACAAACTACAAAAATTAAAATGCTACTAAATTGGTATAATCCGATCTTAAATATCTCTCCCATAGTGATCTGGTAATCGGCAGCAATGATTCATCCTTCTAGCTGTTTGACCTTTGTCCTGAGTTGGCATATTGCCAGCATTGGCTCCACTTCTTGAGGGCGGCTGAGACGAGAATTGATTTGAGCAGCATAGGTGGCATCATGTATATCGGGAATGATACACCTGATTGCATCTGTTAGGCATTTGAGGGCGGCTCTCTCGCTGTATGGTTTTACTAGGAACAACCAATAGGTGTCCCAAGTTAAACTCTTAATTCCTAAGATCAATTTCCCATTCTTTTCTAGTTCTTGGTTACATGATTACTCCAATGTCTTGGCTGATAATAGTTTACCTGGTGTACATTGAGAAATCATGTTAGATAAATAGAGAGTATTATTGATCAAGTCAATTAAATTGCTTGTAGATAACTTGCATCTAGAAATCGATCTCTCTACTTTCATTAATTGGGACTGCCACTCCATGAATAGGATTTCTTTATGGGATTCTAAAATTTTGGGCAAGTTTGCTGCCTGTCCCTCATTAGAGTCCTGCCAAGTAAGAAAATCTGTCAAAGTGTCATCGGCTTGCTCTAAATCCTGCCTGGCATCAACTGATTTGTCTATTATAGATGTTGTTATGTCGCACAGAGGTTCAACTTGGGCAATTTCATGACACAACAATCTTATTTATGTTATTAATGCCTTGTTAATCTGCATCACCTATGTTCTGAACTCGGCAGGCTGGGGAAGACTCTTGAACCTCTCTACTTGAGATGATAATTGAGCAATTTGCTCATCTTTTGTCTTTGCCATCTGTTCATTCATCGACTTCAACTTTGATAATGCCTCTGATAATTCCTTCTGTCTCTGAATCATCCTGAATCGATCCTCTGCTTCTCTTCATGCAACTGTTTGTTGAGCTGGTTATTTAACTGTTGCTGCATGGACAGTTGCTGTTGTAGTTGTTATGACTTTTGTTGTTCCTCCGATAGCTGTGCTTGTAGTAAAGCGATTGCTTGATCCTTTTCTTTCAACAAATTGCTTACCTCAGATGCCTTATCCATGGTGGCTGCTGAATAGGCGCCAGCATATTGAGATAACTTTGTCAGGTCATCAGAGGGGTCGAATTCTTCCGTCCATACCACATTGGCTGTTAATGTTTGTTCAGGGAATAGAGAAGGTTTATCAATCCTTCTCCTTTTCTGTTGCCGCTTTATTACAACCCTGTGTTTTGGGCTATAGAAAACATCCAGTGGAGGAATGTCCTCCACCAGCAAAATAATTTGATCGGAAGGATTCTTCGAAATTATTTATACTACTGTAGTTGGGGGTAGACTGCTGGTTCCTTTGCTTGGAACCTCCTTTGATGCTGTATCTTGTGTATTGGTAGCTTTGGATGTTTCAGCATCCATTGAGCTCTCAAGATTGCCTATAATTGTATTAAATTTTTTCCATTCCTCGAGCAATCTTGGGTCCATTTGAGTATCAACACTCACCTCCTTGCTGCTCTGCTCCTGCTGCTTTTTCTGTTCTTCCTCTCGTATTTTCTCCTGTTCTTTCTTTTCTGCTTCCTCTCTATTTTTTCTCTATGTCTCTTCCTGTTCTAACCTCCGGAGTTCCTCCTGCTCTCTTCTTTGGAATTCTTCATAGATTTCGGATGTAGCAGGAGGTTCGCTGGTAAGCTGCTTCTCAGGCTCACTTGATTGTATCATTGGGGTAGTAGCTAACAAATCTAGAGGCAGAGTTTGCAACCTTTGCTCTCTAAGTTTATTAAATTCTACTAACCTGTCATCATGGTATCTCATTCTAGCTAGCTGCTACACCTATAATATTGACTCGGCGGAAGATAATAGGTCATCAAACTCATCTTCCTTATGTTCAAATTTAGTGAGTTTGGCTTGATCTAGAGCATTATAGATGACTTTCTTCGGGTCGAAATGTCTATTAGGCAGAGTGGCGAGACTTAGGATGTTAATTTTCTCTGCCTCTTTCTCTACATGTTTATAATCATGCAGAGTATAGACACCACACCTTAGAGGAAAAGGAGGCCAAACTTGCTTCTTTGAATTTCTGAGGGTTTTTGTGGCTGATGCAGTTGTAAGTTGATATGCTATTTCGCGAGCTAATAGCTTGTCTGGTATGTACAAGGGGAGGACATGAGGCCTGGCCTGACTGCCAAAAACTCTTACGTAAGTGAATTTTTCTTCTCCAAACCAGGTTCCTAAGGCTGTCAAGTCAATCTCTGCCTAAGAGGAGAGTTTAGGGGCAGGTTTATCAAAAATTGCATAGTAAATTGGTAGCATGAATCCATTGCAGACTTGGTATAAATGATGTTTATAATGAGCTTTCCATAATTTCTGGTGGTAGATATGAATAGGCATAGGGTCCTGTGGAGTCCATCTCCACCCTAACACAGGAAACTCAAAATTAAAATAGAGGGTATCCAAAATATAGGCACTAAAGTAAAATGGAGGGATGAACCTATTAGTAACACGGGATTTGTTTCTGAATTCAAGAATAGTTGTAGCCAACTTATCCGATAATATAGTCCCCCAATCCATGATTTCACTATTACATGCTGCTTCCATCAAAGGTACCATCTCTATGGAAAATTTTGAAGAATCATGCAATCCCCACAATCGACACATCATGACTCCAGCATGACAATAAGGAGAGCATAAGGAGTCAACGGAGTACTTACCCGAAGACTCATGTTTGTGTTTCACTGGGTTCTGTCTCCATTCTCGTATAGGCTCCGATTTAGTTTCATTCTGATCTCGAAACTTCTCCATAAATGCTATGTTATACTTCTTCTCTGGCTCGGGCAAATGGTACATTTGTCTGAAATCATTGGGCTGAAATGAACCGAATATTCTCCCATCAATAGTGCAAAATGTTCTATCTGTAATTGGAATTTCTTTAATTGTCCATCTCACCACGTCCATATACGGAAGAATTTGTTCTCGGACTGCTATCCTGTGTAGGTAGGAATCAGCCAAATCTTTTAAGGTAGCTTTAGATTTCCGGCTTGAACCTACTGTAGCTCGTACCGATGTTTGTTGAGGTTCTTCAGCTTCAACCAGGTTGTAAATATTTTGCCAAGTAGTGCTGCCAAGGCTGAGACATGCGGTATCTGAGATTAATCCCTTTTTGCTTGGTCCCAGATCGGTGGCATGTTGTCCTGTTACCATAGAAGCTAAAGTCGTTCCAGACTTCTTAGATTTCTTCCCCATTTGGTTTGGAATCGTTACTACGGAAAAACTTTGCACAAGAGAAAAATGAACGTAATGCGGAGAATAGATGGCGAAAACCAAGTATGGGGGAATTGTGTCAATCAATGAATAATGGAAGATTTATCATAAGGCTCCCGCGGATACAATCTCTGAAGGGATTTAGGCATAACTGCTCATTAATTGGCCATTAAAACCTGTCAATCATTTAAATGCTCATTATATCATTTACTTGCCGAATAATAGTTTAAGCATGGATTTGATTTTTTGGTGGTTGGACACGAGCGAATCACTATCGGGAAGAGAAAAGGCTTTCAATGATAATTAATATAATATAGCGAAATCATATCAATCCTTTTTTAAAGTCGTGTTTGGATTCATCGCAATCGGCAATCGGAGGAAGCCTTGGGCAATTTTATTTAAGTTTTATGGAATCCCCGATCGCCGATAGCGATATCGCTTGACTCGCATCGGGAGTTTTAAGGAGGAGAGTTTGTTACATTCATATCGCATTCCTCGATTTCCGATTGCGATATCGTATCGGAGCAGAGGGGAGGGGCCTTTTATTGTTTGTTTGCCCGATATCTGTTGGCTACTCGCTCTCATCGCATCAGGGAAACTCAATGGGTCATGGTTATGCATCCTTTGTTGTTGCGATATGCGATCTCGCGATCACTTTATCACAATAATAAAGAATTATTCGTTTTATTTTTAAGACCGATTATTTCAAAAAGGTTTTAAAATGTTTTGTTTATTTTCGAACCTTTAGAAGAGTGATGGATAAATACCAATTTAATCTAAAAGGGACCCATTTCATTTATAATTTTCTAAAGTAAGATTTTATGAAATGGGGGGTTGTTGTATAGCACAACAATTGGCGATTCGGTGGAAGAAACAGTTATTTCTGAAAAAGTTATTGGAATATTTGAACTTTATTTACATAGATATCTTATAAAAAAGGAAAGTTCTAATATAAATAAGTATACACACATTCTGAATATAATAAAGGCATGTTTTTGCTAATTATTTTCTCTCGTTAAAACTAAATACATTCTAAGTTTTAAATTGGCCTTTATTGGTTGATAATGATAAAAAAAAACACCTTTGCAACTTATCTTTTTTTAATTGACTCCTTTGTCACAGGTAGAGCCTCTGCTGCTAGCAAACGTTCATAGTTTCGACAGGGATACCTTTTAACCATTTTATTGTTCACGACCCCTCCCATCTCAGAGTATGATTAAAAGAATGAATTCAAAACATGTTTTCATATTTTGTATTTCTTTTCTTTTCCATTTTTTGTAAGATAAAAATCCATTGTCCTGGTTTGGTGCCAGCTGATTTGACAATGCCATTCATGGTTGTAATCTAATCGAACAGCTGGTTCATTGATTTGACCCTTTCTTATGCTTATAGCCATTACCTGTTTTTGTATGTAGTGTTGGTAATGTCAGTTGACTATTCCAAATTGTCTTGTAAGCAGGCTTGTGATAGCCCTATCTTTATAATCAGATATTTTTAGAATTACACTCTGAGTATCATAAACTGGATGAATGGGATGAACAATTTTTCTTTAAGAGAAATGGGATGACTAGTAGAGTTGAGATGCTCAGATTGAATCGTCTCTGTTTTGATATTGGTAACCCTTTTGTGTCCAGTTTGAAAACATTAAAATGATTTACAGTAGTTCTAAATCTTGAGAGGATTTTCACAAAAATAAAATGGGGTTTTCAGAATGTTAATATACCTAATTTCCTAGAAATTGTCCCTTTTGTTTAAGATTTATATTTTACAAAAGTAAATATTAAAAGTACTTCTTCCGAGCAACATTTCAATATAGCAAAGGCCAATAGAAGCTATTTTACAACTTTATTTCCTAATGGTCCTAAAAATTGCAAATCCTACTGGATTTAAAAGAGAAGGGGTTACCTCCTCAATTGAATAATTTCTTTAAGATGAGGCCATTAATAGGAAGAGAGTCCCTCTTTCCTGATAGATCTTGTAATATCAGTGTCGAATGGCCTACCTTCTCGCTGATCTGAAATGGTCCAAGCCACATCTTTTGGAATTTGGTGTGTTTACCTTTATCCTCATGTGCTTTGTCCCATTTTAGAACTATATCACCAACCTGCAACTATTTAGAACTAGATGAAGCTGAATCAAATGATAACTTGATTATCTGCTGATGTTTATCATG
>APFE030618432.1:0-10446 GCA_000404065.3 Pinus taeda
GGCTCACAGCACGACTCAAACACTTAAGGTTCAAAAGGTGTCACCTGTAGAAATGGCCGAAAGAAGAAAGCAGGGATTATGTTACTACTGTGATGAAAAATACTCCCCAGGTCACAAATGCAAGGAGCCCAAATTTTTTTAAATTGATGCCACTGATTACAGCTCATTGGAGGAAGATCCACCACTTGAGGAACCTGAGGTGGTAGAAGAGGACAACCAAAAGGACAATGTACTTGATGAACCAGTTATTTCACTACATGCTCTGGCAGGGATTTCTTCACCTCAAACTCTCAAAATCAGAGCTTTTATTAAACATTTCCTAGTAGTAGTCCCGATTGATAGTGGAAATACACATAATTTCATCCATCAAGAAATCACGGAAGCAGTGCATTGTTTTGTACGAGCAGTTTCTAACTTCCAAGTCCAAATTGTGGATGGGGGCACAATGAAATGTGAAGGCCGCTATGAAAATATCAAACTTCAAATGGGGGATTATCAGTTGAAGACCCACATGTTTGCAATACACATGGGTGGGTGTGACATTGTCCTCAGGGCTAAATGGCTTCGCACCCTTGGGCCAATCACAATGGATTTCTAGGAGTTATATATGAGTTTTAAGCAGAACAACTCCACACATACCCTCCGTGGACTCCAGGCAGGAGCCTCTATCATCAGCTCGCATAGGAAGGAAAAATTGCTAAAAAAAGACATCATGGAGTATAGCTCAATTTAATTCCATCCAGCAGTCGAACCAAGTGCTCTGCCAATCATCCGGAGATGCACATATTTTAAAATAACCAAGCTGCCGGTCTTGGACAAGCCCATGAGCTTCCACCCCCCGAGAGGGGAACATGATCATAGCATCACCTTGGTTCCTAGGGCCCAACCCCCAAATGTGCACCCATACAGATATTCGTTCACCCAAAAGAATGAAATAGAAAAAATAATCAAGGAACTTTTGGAAGCAGGGGCCATACGTCCCAGCATTAGTCCTTATTCATCACCGGTGGTCATGGTACTCAAGAAAGATGGGGAATGGCAAATGTGTCTAGACTTCAAGGCCCTTAATAAGTTGTCATTCAAAGATAAATTTCCCATCCTGGTGGTTGATGATTTGCTGGATGAACTCAATGGGGCTCAATTCTTCACTAAGCTGGATCTTCGCTTAGGCTACCACGAAGTTCACATGAAGGAAGTCGACATTCCAAAGATTGCTTTCCGAACTCATGAAGGCCATTATGAGTTCTTGGTCATGCCATTCGGTCTTTTTAATGCACCATCTACTTTTCAGAGCCTTATGAACCATCTTCTCAAACCATATCTCAGGAAATTCGTTCTTGTCTTCTTCGATGACAACCTCATCTATAGTTTCACTTGGGCCGCACATCTTCAGCATGTAGATCTACTCTTGCAACTGCTCCGCAAGCATCAATTATTTGTTAAGATGTCGAAGTGTACATTTGGCATGAAGAAGTTGAGTATTTGGGCCACATTGTGGGGTTTGCAGGTGTCAAGGTGGACCCCAAAAAGATCCAGGAAATGCAGGATTGGCCTCAACCTAATATTTTGAAGAGCCTGAGAGGATTTTTGGGTCTCACAGGCTATTATCGCAAATTCGTCCACAATTATGGTCGCATAGCGAAGCCCTCACACAACTCCTGAAGAAAAATTAATTCTTCTGGAATGAGGATGCACAATAGGCATTTACCGCTCTCAAACATGCCATGTGTTCCACTTCAGTCTTAGCACTACCGGATTTCACCAAATCTTTTGTCATTGAATGTGATGCTTCGGGTACAGGTATTGGGGCTGTCTTAATGTAGGAAGGTCAACGTTTGGCCTTCACAAGCCAACAACTAAGTGGGAAGAATCTGGGTTAATCTACCTATGAGAAGGAAATGATGGCCATCTTACATGCAGTAGAGACCTGGCGACCTTACTTACTAGGGAGACGTTTCCAAATCCACACAGACCATCACAGTCTTAAATATTTTTTGGAGCAATGCCTATCCTCCACACAACAAAATAAATGGATCTCCAAAATGCTGGAATATGATTATGAGATCGTTTACAAAAAAGGGCAAGAAAATAGGGTAGCAGATGCGTTATCTCGCCAATTTGGGGAAGAAAGTACCCTGCTAGAAATTTCACTTCCCATTCAAGAATGGATTGAAGAGGCTTGCAGGAATGGTTTTCACATCCCGGGCTCTCCCAACTCATTTCTCAATTGCAGGAGGATCCAATACCACCAAGGGCTACTCGTGGAAGAATGAGATTCTTTTCTACAGGGACAGAGTCGTAATATCACCAACATCCAGCATCAAAAGTCGCATTTTGACAAAATTGCACTCATCCCCCCTTGCAGGACATTCAGGGTTTCAGAAGACATATGCTCACACCAGAAGATCATTTTTTGGACAGGCATGAAAAAGGACATCCTTACTTTTGTAGCAGAATGCGATGTCTGTCAACACCATGAAGGGGAGACCGTCAAAGCACCAGGCACATTACAACCATTGCCCATCCCGACATCAATATGGACAGAGGTTTCTATGGATTTCATTACAGGTCTTCTAAAGTTCGGAAACAAGTTAGTCATCATGGTGGTGGTGGACAGACTTTTGAAGATTGCTCATTTCTGTGCCCTACCCCATCCGTTTACACCGAATTTGGTCGCTCAATCTTTCATGGATCAGATCTTCAAATTGCTTGGCATGCCCACTTCTATTGTGTCCGATCGTGACCCGATCTTCACCAGTAATTTTTGGTAGGAACTCTTCAGGCTACAAGGCACCCAACTAAAACTCAGCACTTCCTATCATCCACAAAAACATGGTCAAAACTGAAGCCGTCAACAAATGTCTGGAAACCTACCTTAGGTGTTTCACTTCAGAAAAGCAACATCTTTGGGTACAATGGTTACCTCTGGCTGAATGGTGGTATAACACCAACATCATCCACCACAAAATGACTCCCTATGAACAGTATATGGTCAACTCCCTCCCTTCCCCTACTTCTTACTCAAGGGATGCTCAAGGTACAAGCAATGATCAATTCCTACAAAACAGTTCAACATGCTCGTGCTTCTTAGAGAGAATCTTCATCAAGCTCAGACTGCATGAGCATAGGTAACCAGCATCGCTCAGAGTGCCAATTTCAGAAGGGGATCAGGTATTTTTGAGGCTGCAACATATAAGAAAACATCACTCAAAGACAAGGGTTGTCAGAAACTATCTCCAAAATTCTACAGACCATATCAAGTACTTCAGCGCATTGGAGAAGTAGCATACAAGCTGGCTTTGCCACCTACTGCAAAAATCCATCCAGTTTTCCATGTCTCATGCCTCAAGAAAGTGATTGGGAACAAATGCAGAATTCAAACTAGTCTACCTAAATTGGACAAGGAAGGGTCAATCTGGCTCCAACCTGAATAGGTCCTGGACACACGAGAAAGGCCCCTGCGTGGCCAAGTGATTAGGGAAGTCCTCGTCAAGTGGAAAGACACCTCTCCGGAAGATGCAACTTGGGAACCAACCACTATTCTTCAGTAGTTTCCGCAGCTTTAGCCTTGAGGACAAGGCTATTCTTAAGGTGGAGGGCATGTTAGGATCCCACCCTAACCCCCTTATTTATGTAGTGGGATCATGTCATAATAAAGATTCAATAATGCCCATATTAATAATTGTAAGTGGTTAACCCGCTATTAATGACGGGACCACAGTTAGTTGCAAATGGGCCTAGTGTTAGATAGATGGTATTAATAAAACCCATGGTATTGGTCCATGGTATTGCATGTATGAGTCATATATAAAGGATAGAGACTCCCTATAAGGAGCATCATGTCTTATTTTTGAATCGAGCTCTGCTCTATTGGAGGTTGCCCCCTCGAAGAGGCCAGTGAACATTGCTTTCTGAATAATAAAATATTTGTTGTTGACTCTCACTATTCTATGTTATGGGTATTTTTCTTCGCATATTCTGTATTTGGGTATCTTTTGCAGGTTAAGAGCATAACAAATATTTTCCTAAAAATAAATTTTCAGGATACCAAATTTGTTAACATAATATAGTTGCAGATCTTACTTTAGCCCATGAGAAAATTCCCCCCTTTTGGTCCACAGAATCTACTGGAAATCATGGAAATGGGAGACTAAGACTCTATTTCAGTGTAAACAGAGAGTTAGTTGGTCCACTAATGCTCCCTATACACAGGTGCAGTGCTTTATAAAGCTTTCTTTAGCCTAGCAACCTACGTTAGTGAGGGAAATCGCTCAAACAGAGGGCCTTTAGGATCCGTTTCTGAGGAGAATGCAAACTAGTAGGATGTAACAAGATAGTTGGTGGATCAAAAAAGGATTTGAAGAAGTAGGGAGCTCTTAGAAGAAAAATAAGAACTGAGAGGAGTCTGGGTAAACTCGGAACTAGATTTATAGTCCCCATGGAGTCACCAATTCTGCTATGGGGTAAAATGCATGGTGTATGCAAGATGAAAACTACCCTCAAAGGCCTTCTCAGGACCTTCGACAAATTGTAAGATTATCTGCAGAAGCTACCAAGTTATGCACATGTTCATATATCAAACATAAATTGAAAAGGTATGGAAAGAGGATCACATTTAGTTCCTTATAGATTTGTTTGGAGATCTCTATGTAGCAAGAGGAAATCCTTCAAGGCTAGCTCCAAGAAAATTCCTCCACAAAGGACAAGGAAAACCAATCAAAGCGTATGCTCTTGAAAACTAGTGTAAGAATTCACAATAAACATATATTAGTGTATAACTTAACTACTCATCTCGACAAGCATCAGAATGGACAAATCAATGAACAACATTACTGACACTATGGAGTAGGGAACACAACTGTAGTTCTATATTTATAATGGAAGAGTGATTACAACCATCCGTTGTATCAACCTTCCTTTGCCCCTTCTTCCTCTCTCTCTCTCTCCCTCTTTCAGCTCACTTCTTCAAGTGTATGACAATTTCACAATAGCTTAATGGGCTATTCTTCCAAATGCTCTGACCTCTTTCACAATGGCCCTCTCACTACTTATGTAGCAACCGAATTAGGGCTACCAATCTCCTCCTAGAGTTCATTAGGGCAAAAGCCATGAACCTACCCTATTTTCAAGCTTTTTCCCATTTTCCTTCATTCTTAGATTGAAATTTCTCCAAATATCTTGATTTTTGGAGTTTACTTGCTTTTCTTGAACAAATTTAGGGATAAATATCTAGATATTTGTGAGCAGATTCGTTGGCTTGACCCACTAAACTTCTCTTAGGTTCACTAATGTTCCCCCTAGTCTAACAACTTGAGTTAGCAGGGTGACTAACACTCCTTTATGCTTGGTAACAAGCTTTATAAAGCAAGTTAGCAGTGTGCAGAGAGTGTTAGTGTGGAATCAAGGCCTGCAATTGTGGTCTTTGCTTCAGTCATCCTGTCTTTCACCTCTGAGTTGATGAGGATGTCATTTTGTCCTATAACAAGTTTCTAGAGTTTGTCATTCCCAAGAAGTTAAACTTCACCCACTTGTGTATGAGTTGGATAGGGATCCATTATTGTAGAATTTTCCTAAATTTTGAAGCCCCTAAGTGTCTATATACATTCTCCTAGAGGATGGAATAAGCCTTTATAATTTCACCAAGAACGAATGGGGGAGAGTATCAAAACTATAGCACGAGAGCTCTATTGTCTTGGGAGAGGAGACCATACTACAAGTTGGAGGAGAGGATATTATTTGTTGAAGGTATACATTTTATGTACTTTAATTTATATGATTAATAAAAATCTATGTTCCCTTCCTTACATGAATTTGTGTTCAATATGTTATGTGATCATATCTATTGCTTTTGATCTAGTGATCTTCTAAGGAAGATCAAATGTTGTCCTTTATCAATTGTGTTTGTGTGTAGGGATAGAGATCTAGTGCAGACATGTTGGATTGCTCGAGTGGAGCGTGAAATCTTCATCGAACTGAAAACCCTTCCCCAACATGTGGGGATTCTAGGTACGATATCTTATCTTTATAGCATAGATCCGATTGCTTGTTGCATGCATGACCATTTGGATTGGGGATCATTATTAGTTTGTATTAGCCATTATATTTTTCTATCTGGTGATCTCAATCGGCCATGAGATCATGGAGAAATAGCTCGCATAATTAAATGTAACAAAATTGATGCTTTCAATGAGAGAATTTTTAGTTTGCCCTCTTTGTTTGAGATATCCTCTTCTTATTTATGTTTTTTCATTTTATCTTGTTCCCATTCAGTTCTCTGTATTTTTTTGGATTTATTTTTATCTCCATTGATTTTTCTTACTTCAGATTTGAGTTGATCTTAGATCTGGAGTTTTATTTTGTTTTTTTGTAGAAGAGAAAAATAGATATGGGAATTAAAACTGAATTCTCGATTTTTCTGCACATAATTTGATTGAATTGATCATAGATCTGGATTCCTCTTAGAATTTAGTCCAAAAAAAAAAACAAATCAATGAAAATGGATGTCATCTAAGGATTTTATGGGCGATTGAAGTTTGCTAATCAAATTTTTTTTTCCTCGGTCGCTCTCACAGATAGCCATCCATGTGACCAGGATCTAGAGTCACTCCCTTATTGATAGTCTGAGAGCAACCCTAGTAACTCTAATTTAGTCTTGTGCCAACAACTAGGATTTTAAGCCCTAGAAAAGGCCCTGATCTCTTCTAAGTTTTCTCACCCCTGTTCCTACTCAGTCTTGACCTCTTGTTCATTTGCTGGGTTTGGTCCAGATTTGTTGTTGTTCCTAGGTTTTCTTTAGATCAGTCACTTGTTATCAAGGTAGCTATTTTGTCATTGATTGGGCTTAGGATCTCTTAATTTTTGTTAATCTGATTATAGGATTGCATGATTCATGGTTTTATGTCACTGATTATCGGCTACATGTGTTTGGACTGATCTTTTATTTCCAAAATTTTCTATTACCTTTAAGTATTTTAAATTTCCTTTGAAGCCTCTTTTCGATTCTTTGGGTTGAGGCTTGTTGTTCTCCTCTAGGTCTCACTTTCATATCTAATCGACTATCATCAACGACCATTTAGGTCTGATCCACACTTTAGTGACAGACATTTGTCATTTTCATTCATTATTGTTGTCTATTTTTGGGCAATCATCACTCTTCTTTGGGTTATTTAGGAAACGATTGGTGGTGTTATGGCAAGTTGTTCATTTTTCATCTAGAAAATTTTTCATGTGTTTGTTTTAGTTGTTTTTATTTCACCCTCATTTGATCTTGTTTAAGCCTTTTTCCCTCTAGGGTTAGGTTGTGACTTTTGTAGACCATTGGCCTTGGTTAGGCCATTGTACTACATCCCTAGCTTGATGAGATTTCCCTTCCTTTTTCCAATATTCGCTTTCAATTTGACTTCTTTTAGTGTGTTTCTATGTTTGGGCTTTGTTCTTCCTAGCTATGATGCTTCTAGAGTGCTTTGCATTCTTGCTTGGGAGTCTTTTCATTTGGTTTCTTTTCAGATTGTTTTGGTTTTCCTTCTTGGTTTATTTTTAGTCATTGTTGGGCCTCAAATATGCCCAATTTTCCACTATATATTACTGCCATTCATAACATAAATTCCTATACATTTACACTCATTTCGTACTATAATTCCTTAACTTATTGCCAATACATATCCTATGCCTCATGGTTGATTATCATTGGTTTTCTTAGCTTTTATATGATTAGAAATGATTTATTCATGATTTACTAATGAATTTTTTCTCTAAGTCATTTTTTGTAGGGTTCCATTGCCAAAATTCTTCACAAGCCAATTAAACTAGTTGCTACAGGTTGAGTATGGAATGAATTTCTATAGGTGAAAATATCCAATTTGGAGCTTTGACATCTCAACAAGATTTCGGGGAAAACTGAGGAATTTTATTGTCTAAAATGATGTTATAACACCTTCCCATGAGTTTGATTGCACCTAGGTCACACATGTGGGTATGTAGAAGAAATCAACAAATCTGCTCAAAATTTGCACAGTTTTCAAACTGACACGTTTGACCTCGATTTTTGTGCATCTAGAGGTGAATCTAAAAAATATGAGAAAATGGGTTTTTAAAAATATAAAAAATTATATTTAACCAAAACCATTTCTCAACATTCACTTTCGCTTAAAATTTGTATGTGGGCCTTTGAGGTAGTTTCATTAAAAAACGATGTTTTTCCAGAATTCTAGAATCTTGCAAAAAGAGCCAAACAACCAAATTAGGGCATGCTTTATGAGGATATGGAGTTTAATGAGACAAATATAAGAGATTTTTTTGTTTAAAATATGACAAATTAGGTTCCCTCCAAACCATTTTCCAAAATTCGCCATGGTTAGGAAGATATGCCAATATCATTGACGCCAATTTGTTAGAAATATGCAATTTTCTAGAATTAAGGAAAATCACTCATTCGCCTTGTAAATATTATAAGTGTCTTATCCATGGCCTGTGTGAAGTGGGGGGGGAATACAAGGTGTGAAAAAGAGACAAAGTATTGATGTGATTAAGTTTTACCTTAAACAAAATTGAAGGAATGTATGCAAGTGAACTGATGATTTGAACCTTAATACAATTTGACTTTGCCATGAATTCTCTATAAATGTTATGGTTTTGCTTAATATTTAGGCATTGACTTAGTCTAAAATAGCTCCAAGAGTGGCAAGGGCCCACCACACCTGGAAACTAGTTCTTCATTTTCTTAAGTTTTATAATTTACATTTACATTGTGGATTGGTTTTTGAATCATACATCTAAATTCATAGTGTGAATTGTGTCCCATTTTTAGAGTTCGTATTGTTAGTTTGATGGACAAATGCTTCTTTGATGACTGTAGAATTGTTGGATTTCGTTGAGGTTTCCATTCTGTGGTTAAGTAATACTTGTGGAGCTATCAATCAATTGAATTCATGTAGAGAATATTATGAGTTTAATTATGATGTGCCGAGAAGATTAATACAATGTTCTAAGTTAGACGAAATGCAATATGATTAATGCAGTAACATAGTAAGGTACACAACTAAATTAAGGATTTTTTGTAGATTTAATTGCCATTGTTAAGTATGGAACCTGCGACTTCTTTCTTATTGTTTCTAGTACATGAGTGCGAGTAGTGTGAAGCATGTCAAGTTATTCGAAATAGTTTTTATTTGAAGATTAGCTAGATAATAAAATTTTGTAGTTAAAGGTTCTCTTGTTGTTTGATAGCACGAATGTCTCTTTAAGAAAAACAAAGTGTGAGTTAGGATGTGTGATCGTAGTTAAAATAGTGATTGATTTCATTTCCATTTCTTCTGAAGTTTCGGTATGTTCTAGAAGAATAGAGAATGCGTTTGATTGTGTAAAGAGGAATTGTAGTTTGAACACTGATTAGTTTAAGTTCCCATTGGTAAATTTAGTTTCCATTTATTTTTGAGTTTTGATTATTAGCTCGTCATTCTGTACTTAAATAGTTCCTTAAATATTATGTTTTATGTTAATAACTAGCAATGAAATGACAACATATTGATGGTTGTAGCTTCATTCTGAGATTAGTTTGAATTATTGTTGGCTTCTTTCATGCACTAGGGGATTATAATTGATCTTTATTGGATTGTTAATTTTCTTAAAGTTTAGAATCATGTGAAATTAGTTCTTCTTAAGATTGAAATTAGAATAATCTTGATATTGAATGATAATTAGTTTTGTTTGATTTGATATTTCTAAAGTTTGTTGTTTGAATTATAGTTAGGTTTTACTTGCATTGAGATTAAGTTTGATTGGTTTACTTTACTTAGATTGAGATTAAAATTGTTTATTTGCATTCTGTACATAATTCAGAAATATGAATTTGATGTTAATTTAGGTTAGATGCTATGATCCTGCATTACCTACTCTTGCGCTTCTAATTCTTACGATCCCATATTGATAATTTAATGTTGGAATAATAACACATATAATTCCCCCAACATTTTTGGTGTTGTTGCCGGGGAGGTGCAAAAGGGATTAGAGCATAGTTTCTTTCACAGTTTTTCAGTCTGATCTTAGCTGTAGGGAAACTAGAGGGCGGTGAGGACGGTAAGACATGAGTGAAGATCCACACATCAGCTATGGTTTGGATTCGCTGGAAAGTCTAGTTCTCCAAGTAAGTGAGGAGTTCATGTTTGGTGAGTTTTATTGCAATTAACAGTTTTTATTCATTTAGATTAAAATTGAAGCTCTTTAAAGACAACATTTTTGGGTCTTGTCAGAACCCCTTTTTACTAATCATGTTACTAGACCAGGATGATTGAACAATGGGAGAAATTTCAAGAATGATTAAGAGCTTGAATAATGTCCCTTGAAGAAATTTCAGAAATCCTAGAAGTAGCTCGTGTTGGGTTGTGTTATATTCTTTCCACGACTAACGTGCGTAGTGAACCGGGGGGTTAGAGGGGGGGCGGAGCGCCC
>APFE030618443.1:0-65698 GCA_000404065.3 Pinus taeda
CATTGGATTTAGAGATCACCCAAAAGTCACTTGGATCAACCAAAAGTCACTTGGAGTTATATTAAAGGAGGAAAAGGAGGAAAAGATCATTCATTCTTTCATGAGCAGATTGGGAGAAGGAGAGCAAGAGAGCAAGGGAGATTTCTGGACAAGAAGGAGAAAGAGGCAGCAGTTTGGCACACATACCAGGTAGCTCTTCAGCAAAATCAGAACAGCAGAAAGACAAGCAGAACAGTAGCAAGAACAAGCAGAAAAAACCTGATTTTTTGCTGAAAACTGAGAAGTTTCCAGGTGGTCTGTTGGGCTGAAAACGGATAAGTTTGCTTGCTGAAAAAAAAAAAAATTTATTTTGCTGTAATTTTTGCTGAAATTTTCTTGCTGTAAAAAGACACTTTTCAGAAATAAAGAAGAGCTCTCAAACTGATTTTCCCCAAGAGTTGTAGGGGGTTTTTCCAGGGTCACGTTGACCAAAAATATCAGTGTTTTAATGGCTGTTTATTACTGCTGATTTTTATTTCTGCAATTTCCGGCATTCTGTAAATTTTCCAGAATTTGTGTTTTCAGCAAAATTTATTTTTTCCAGCTTGTTGAATGTATAGTTATGGGAAAGGGCATTTAACTACATGGGAGAAATAAGGAGAAACTGAAAACCGGGGTGGGAAAACAGAAATTTTAACACGCCATTATCACCCAAAACTATAATGATCCTCCCTTTCCATGGAACAAAGTTAGATGCTCCCTCTAAACAGTGATCTTCTCTCAATCCTTGGTACGCCATCCTGCTTCCCCAAAGATCTCTCCAACACCTACCCACTAACAACCTAGTAGTCCTTCACAAGAGGTTGTACTTAGGGCACACTAGGGCAACTTCTAACAACCCTCCAACTTGTACTTAAGCTTCCCACACAATTGTCCAATGGGCCCTCATCCACTTAACAAAACATCAACTTGAGAATAGCATTCAACATAATTTAACCAACAGAGTTCTTCTGCTTCTCTAGGTCACGACCTTGTGCAACTGATTAGGGCAACGTGCACCCACGTCAACCCACAATCTGCTGCCTCAAAACTTCGCAAAACCTTCTCCATAGATTCCTCCTTTTTGCGCTATCACTTATCCTCTTATATATTGTTGTTCCAGCTCCTTGAGAACACAGATCAGCCCTAAACTAGGGCTCGGTCCCTCCTATAACAACACAAAAAACTTGACCTATTTTGCAATTTGCACCAAAAATAGTGCACAGAAACACTACCCAGAATGCTCCTCTTCCACGTTACCTACTCCTACCTAATCAATCACAAGAAAAACGAACCAAAACCAATCCTCTTCTCCACTTCGCTAGGCTCCTTTAGGCTATGGCTATTTCAAAGAGATTCTCCTTATGATGTTGCACTTGGATGTGCCAATCAACTTATGTTGGTCTTTATTATGTTCCTTGCTCTGATAACATGTAGAAAATCCTTGAAATTATGCTCTACTCTAATGAACAATCTAAACGCTAGTTTCTTTTCATTAAGACACAGAATTTCTCTACCATAGATATGTTGAGAAATCTAGGGGCAGCAAGTGTAGGTGATTTCTCTTACTTGCTAATTGTTTGTAATGTATTTTTTACTTTACTTCATTAGCTTCTTTTTTTACTTGATTTGTTATTAGTGTTCTGCTTCATCAAACAACTACCAGACCATAAAGAACAATAAGACAAAGGACACAAGATATAGGCAATCAGCCAAGGCCAAAAACTCTCTAAACTCTGAGAGGAAACCCACACGAATTTTCTTCTTATAGAATCTTCAATTGACGAATTCCAAGACCTAGACCCTTGACAATGAACCTCTCCAAGACGAAGTCAAATTTGCCTCAAGTCAAAGATAACCTCTTCTTGATTCAACGGCAATCTCTTCTTCAACTTCAATATTCAACCCTGTAATACTTATCTAAAATTCTCGGCCTCCTTGACTGCAACTCTCGGCCTCCTATAATAGACTATAATTTTCACACGTGTGATAGATTGAGGATGTTAGAGACTTCTTCTTTCCCTCGCTTGGGTAGGCTTCCTTTCTTTGACTATTTGGCTTGCTATTTCAAACTTCTTTCACCCTTGATTCATCTATTTGGATTGACTGTAATTTCGTCTTTCTGTAGCTGAGAATGTGCCTAGTTACAGTGCACATGTGTCAGGAAATTTTTTATGCCAAAACAGATCTGAAAAACAACGATTGTATCCATACTTTAATCCTCTTCTTCTTCGCTAGATGTGAGACCCTTTCTTGCATTGATGAACGAACTTCTGTGATGTTCATTGATGATCCTAGAATGAGGCTGAGTCCTCCTATATATAGACTTCCTCATCCATGATTTTAGGCCGACTTGATGTTTTAGAAGGCCGACTCGTACTTTGCATTTATGACTTGGTCTTGGAGAGTTCTTTGACTAGACTTTGACTCAAATAAATTCTTCTTACAATATGTAACATGCCCAAATGGATCTTTTATACATGACAATGACTCCCTATACTTGTAGACTCAATGGCAAGCCCTATAAGCTCACAATGGGAGCTTAATCTATAAAAATAAATTCTCTTGAGCATGAAACCCATGCCTCAAGATCAATAATAATACTTTATTTTTTCTCATTACATCAAATATATGAAATCATGATTACATATGTCATTATGAAGACCAAACCTAGTTACATATTTCAACACCCCCTCTTAACTAGGTAGGTATTCATAATCCATACAAGGTACTTGGACATTCTCAATCTGAAGAATTCTCATAAGAAGAATTAGATTGGTAACCCATTTGTTTAGCATCATATCATCCAACATTGTCACATAGCAAGGCCTTGACTAATAGCTCTATCTCTCCATAAGATCAGAGCACAATGCTCGCGAAACCAATGATTTATAGACACCATTATCATTGTCTCTCAAGAAACATACCCCACCCGGGTTCTCTCAAGATATGTCCTTCCAGGACTATTCTTATCTTGGAATCCCAGTCCTCAAAGAATATCAGTCCTCTACGACTACTCTTATCTTAGATGCCCTACCACTTCCTCAAAGAGTATCGAATGCCATATGTTTACCTGATTCTCCATTCTTTCTTCCAAAGTGAAGACAAGAATGATGTGTCCATCTCTCCTCGTGGTCTTCACTAAGACTTACGGTTGTTAGTCCTGGTCTAGTGCATGACACATGAGGTAGAGAACCATATCTGTCACTCGCTCTTAACCAAGGATGACCAACCCATTCCATAAAAGGAATGTACCCAAACTCCCTCTTAACCAGGGACTTGTCCAAGCTCCCTCTTAACGCAGCTCTCTAATTGGAGATCATGGGACAGTCAGCTGCTTGTACGGCTCCTCCTTTCGATGGCATGAATTTCATCTTCTTTGATATGGAGCCTTCATCTTTTGGGACTTCTTCATAGGGCATCGACCATCCATCACTTTCATTCATGAATCATTTCAATCATGTCATCCTTTCTTTCATTAGAAAGTGATCCACCAGCTAATATTTGGCTTTCCTTCATACAACTATCTTCTCCACATCATGTTTCCTTCAGGATCTTTCATCCCAGCACATGTGTATGAGTTGTAGGTGATATCCACAACTCTTCCTTCGGTAGCCCTATATTAGCCCCTCCAAATATTGTTCAAAAATTAAAAATGAACATCAAATTAACATTACCTTTGTGTACACCATGACATCAACATCAACATCCTGCATACATATTGACACATCTCCAAGATATACAACGTGAAGGGTCTCCTCCTTTTCCAAACTCCATCAGAGTCTTCATACCTTTTCCATGGAGATGTCATGGTCAATTCTTATAGTTATCAGATGTTGATTTCCTTCTCCATGTGACCATAGTTGCATCCTTCACGATCTCTCCTTACTTTCTTCACATATTGCTCCCCATGGACGTCCATCCATAGTTCCTTCAGTTTGTCAACCACTTCATATTCCATATGACTTATTATGTTGATTTCATCTAGTCAATATGTGAATCATGCCTTCATGCATCCTTCCAAATGAGATCCCTTTCTCTTGATCATGAACATTTAACCATGCTATCTGCAACTATATGACATGACTCAATTTTATCAAACACACGCATACATACCTCATTTCTTCTTTTTGGTCATCTAGACTTCTTTCAGCATCTTCCTTGATTGAAAGTTCTTCAATCATCTTGATCGGCTTCACTTCTTTTTCATCATAGCATCATCCCATGAATCCCATACAAGGTGGAATTCTTTGCGATACACTTGCTTCTTCAAATGAAGATTCCAACGGAGGATCTTGAGCATCCTCATCCTACAAATGCTTCTTTTGAATGAAGTATGACGAGCTCTATACTAGATGACATTCTTCTATCCATAAGTACTACTTATGCTTCTAATGAGGTTACCAAGAGCTACTTCCTTCTATTGATGACTGCCATAGATTTCTACTTCAGTTATCTTTCAAGCTTCTTATGATGATGTCACGAACTCTTGCTTCAATCATATGATTTTATGATGTCATCCTCTAACATGATGCATCCTATCATGCTTCTAATGTTTTTCTACCATGATAGCTATACTTTACAAAAATTTGAAACAAAGACTTGAAAAGGACTAGGTGAAAAAAGATTATCTCAATCATACTAGAGATCTTTTACTTCCTCCTCCTTGGATTTATTCTTTTCAGCGTCTTCCACTTCCTCAGTGATATGGGCTTCTTCCCTTCCTCTTCTGTTGTTGTCCTTCTTGAGCTTAGGACAATCTCTCTTGTAGTGCCCATATTCATGACAGCCATAGCATTGGATCTTCGACATATTCTTCTTTTTCTAAGGACCACACTTCCCAAACTTCCCTTTTCTCTTAGCCATGGCAGCATATGCTTGAGCTTGCTCGTTTGATCCTACATCAATTTTTGCTTTCAGCCTGGTTTCTTCGATTTTGCATAATGACCACAGTTCATGAATGGAGTGGCTTCCTTCTTCCCATAGATGCTTGATGTGGAGTTGCCCCATTCCTCCAGTAGTTCAATGAGCACTATGGTGGTCATTTCCTTATTAGACATTATCTCTCCCAATTCTTGTAGTTGGTCTCTTATCTCTGACACCCTCATATAGTAGAGGTTATCTTCTTTTGATATCTTCATTTTGTAGAGTTTTTGTCTTAATGATATCACTTCTCCAGCAGTACTTATGGAGAATAATTCTACCAGCTTGTCAAATATTTCTTTTGATGTTTCCAACTTTGATACATAAGGTATCAGGGGATCTTTGATGGATTCTATGAGAATCCTTTGAGCCCTTACCTCCCCTTTCATGTATTTTGCAAGTGCTTGAACTTCTTCCTTTGAAGGTTTTGTGATTGAGCCCTTAACATGTTCCACGACTTCATTTTCTATGAGGATTAAATTTGTCCTCTTCTTCCATGCAAGAAATTTTGATGACCCAACCAACTTGTTGCTTTCCTTGCAAAAAGACATTTTGATAGATTCAAATGTGGACATAAATATACCTACTAGTGAAGATACTCCTCTTCAACCTACTGGGTTCTTGATTTTGATTATGATATTGGTAATAGAAGACTTCTTCTTGATGAAGATGTCTTTCTTTAAAAGTGATCCTTGACCCAAGGAGAGGGAGATCCCCTTGAATCCTTGATGATGATGACAATGCCTTTGATCTTGCTTTCCTTGGATGAGTAAACTTCAAGATGCTTCACTTTGTAGTTCCTTTTGAGTAGAGGTAGGGTCTATTGAGGTCTCGTTCTTTGAGATGATAATTGAGCGAGGTTGCCAAGAATGCTTCAAGTGTAGAAAGTTGAAACTAGGGTTTTTGAGATCTTCTTTCAAGATGATGATGTAATCCTTGTCCTCAAATGCCTTGAAGATGAGAGGACCTTCTTAATGCCCTTGATAATCTTCTAGAACTTTGGTCCCTAAATGTCCTTTATCAAGTTGCCCATCCTTGACTTGTCACCTTAGCCCTGATACCATGTTGAGAAATCTAAGGGCAGTAAGTGTAGGTGATTTCTCTTACTTGGTAACTGTTTGTGATGTATTTTTTACTTTACTTTGTTAGCTTCTTTTTTTTACTTGATTTGTTATTAGTGTTCTTCTTCATCAAACAACTACCAAACCATAAAGAACAATAACACAAAGGACACAAGATATAGGCAATCAACCAAGGCCAAAAACTCTCCAAACTCTGAGAGGAAAATCCACACGAATTCTTCTTCTTATAGACTCTTCAACTGATGAATTCCAAGACCTAGACCCTTGACAATGAACCTCTCCAAGACCAAGTCAAACTTGCCTCAAGTCAAAGCTAACCTCTTCTTGATTCAACTGCACTCTCTTCTTCAACTTCAATCTTCGACCCTGCAATATTTGCCTGAAATTCTCGGTCTCCTTGACTGCAACTCTCGGCCTCCTATAATAGACTGTATTTTTTGCACATGTGGCAGATTGAGGATCTTAGAGACTTCTTTCCTTCGCTTAGGCAGGTTCCTTTCTTTGACTATTCGGCTTGCTATTTCAGACTTCTTTCACCCTTGATTCATCTATCTGGACTTACTATAATTTCGTCTTTGTATAGCTGAAAATGTGCCCTAGTTACAGTCCACACGTGTGACAAAATCAGCCCAAAATATATCTAAAAGATAGTGATTTTATCCCTACTTTAATCCTCTTCTTCTTCGCTTGATGTGAGACCCTTTCTTGCCTTGATGAACGAACTTTTGTGATGTTCATTGATGATCCTAGAATGAGGCTGAGTCCTTCTATATATAGACTTCCTCATCCATGATTTTAGGGCAACTTGAAGTTGTCTCTAGGCCGACTTGATGTTTGAGAAGGCTGAGTTGTACTTTGCATTTATGACTTGGTCTTAGAGAGTTCTTTGACTAGACTTTGACTCATAAATTCTTCCTACAATATGTAACATGCCCAAATGGGTATTTTATACATGGCAATGACTCCCTAGACTTGTAGACTCAATGACAAGTCCTAGATGCTCACAATGGGAGCTTAATCTATAAAAAAAAAAATCTCTTGAGCATGACACCCATGCCTCAAGATCAATAATAATAATTTATTTTTTCTCATTACATCAAATATATGAAATCATGATTACATATGTCATTATGAAGACGGAACCCAGTTACATATTTCAACAAGATAAGCAATAGAAACAAAAGAATATGCAGAGATAAAGAATACAATACAATTTTTCATGGGAACCCAACTAGGAAAACCCACTTCTTTTCTCGAGAATTTTATTGAAGGAGTCTGACCAATAGATCTCTTACTAAACAATCTTATTTCAATAGAAAACACACTCATCCTCCCTGCTTTACCTAAGCTTGAAACACCCTGCTTGTAGCCTTGATCTGCTCCCTAAATCCTTGCGCAGCTTGAGTCCTATTTCCTAGCACAACAATCCCTATTTCCTAGAGCAATAGTGGCTCCTATCTTATATGGAATTCTCCCTATTTCCTAGTGCAAATCTAGCAAGGATTCCTCCCTTCAATCCTACATATGGGCTTCTCCTCACACACCCTCTTTTTTAGAAGTCTTTGTTCACACAACCATGTGCAAACAATAATGATCAAAGATGTGCCTTCATCCTCCTTATAAGCAATTTGACCCATCTATATCTAGTGAATTTATCTTTAGAACTCTGACTTGTGATTGACTAGTTAACTGAGTCTTATTGACTCTTGCAACTCGTCCTAGCCACAAATAACCTTTGAGACTTTGACACTTGTCCTTTTCCAACTCTAACTTGCACTACAAGACAAACAACTGAGCCTCTTGTTGACCATTGAAGTACACTTCAAGACTCCATGCCCAAGGATATGTCAAAGGATTCATGCACCTATAGACTTCCAGACATCATCAAAGCTTCTAAGCTCTTTCTTCTCTCTTCTTCTCTATTTTACTCAGATTCTGCAAGCCCTGCAGGGATATTGTAAAGTGATTTTAGCATGATGAAATAGAGTCATGTAACAGGCCTAGGTAGCTTAGGACTTTGTTATCAAGTGAGTTCACTCTAGGGAATTTTTTTACATGGTTAATTATTTGTGGTTTTTAGCGCTTAATAATTAATTGAGTTTTTTCTCCCAATTAGAATCCCAAAGCTGGAGTGTGGCTTGATAGCAAGGACTTAAGTGAGTCCTAGTGTCTAGAGGCAATGTATATTACCATGTTAGATCACTCGTAAAATTTCACGGAATTTGATTAGGTCTAGGTATCATTTTTTAAATTTTTAACGGGAATTTTAATAAATTGTCTATGTAAATTGTAATAAGTGATATCTAGAGAAGTTGTATGGGTATTAGTAGTCAAAATTGAACCTCTACACCTCAACTTTCTACTAAGGCACACTTTGAGGGGTAAAAAATAAATTATAAACCCTCAAAACCCACTTTTCCTAAGTCTAGGGGAAAATGTGGCAATAAATTAGCCAAGAATTAAATAAAGATTCGCTCGAAGTCAAAGATGCTCAAAAATAATGTGGAAATTCACCAAGAGATAAAGTCAAGTTCAAAATTGATGTGGACTCCACCTAAGACCAAGAATCAAGGAAAAGACATGACAATTGAATTCTCTAGAGAAAGACCACGAGTTCTCTAGCAAAATCTCAAAATTTGAGGAGCCAATTTGAGTTTCAAGATAGAGTCACGAGTTTGGTGGAGATTTGTTTGAATTCACATGAGATGAGGTGAAGAGTGATTTCCTACCACTCTACTTCATCTTTGCACTTGTCCTCCTAATTTCTCATCAAGGATAGTGTGGAGCTTTTTGGAGGTTTGATTTGCATGGAGGAGATATTGATTGATGCATTGGGATCATCTATTGTGCCACTTGGATGGAGAAACTCTCATTGGGATTTGCTCCCACATTTCTATTTAATGAACCATTGGCTCCTATTCTCCCACAAAAAAACGAGTTCTTGTGCTTGGGGAGATTATCGTGCCTTGCACTCTTGCATTTTTATGAAATAACAAGACTTTAGGGTTCATATGTGGTCTCTTGCCTCCACTTTCATGGTATGATTTATGTTTATGTGGTTATGTTGTACTTGCTTTAATTTCTATTTGTTATTTTCCATTAGCTTCATTGGTTTACTAGTGTTGAGCTACCTTTCACTAGTATTTGGATTAGAGAGTTATTCTAGAATTGGACATTTCAGTAAATTTTTTATTGAATTGCTAAGATTTCCTTTTCATTATATTATCTAATCCCAAATGGAACTAACAAATCGTTTTAAGCTTGTGAAGAATCTTTTTTGTAAATCAGATCTCAAGCGTGAGGGAGCATCCTAGATTGGATTATCCCACTCTTGAGGATAAAGTGGAAGCATTCACATATTTGTTCTTCTCCAAGTCTCATCATTTGGATTAATGTACAGGGATCTCCCAAGACTTTACTTGTGACAGCAATCCACCTTCAAAAATATTTTTTCAAAACTTATTTTGAGCTTCATTTGATATACATCAGCTAGCATGGAGCATGCCGTTGGCTAGGGAAGGAGGAGAGTCTTGCTCACACTCCATAGTCTACTTTGTAGATTATTTGTAGATATTGTCCTCTAATCTTTCTCTCTGTATTTTCTACTAATATTGAGGGCTTGTTTTGCAGAGAAAATCAGAGTTTTTGTTGAGGCTTTTGGCTCATCTTTGTTGGCAGGATTGAGGGAATGAAAGCTTGAAACTACTAATCCTTTTCTTGCAGACGCTTTAGCGCTGATTTGGAGCCAAGTTTGATTAGGCCGTGAGCACTGGAAGACAGACCTTTCTGTTGGGCCGTGGGCTCTTTTGAGGCAACCTATATCTCTTGTCAAGGTTGTGGGCAAATTGGACTCTTGTCAAAGATCCAATTTGGAGAAGGAAAAAAGAAGCTTAGATGATCAATTACCAAATGCAGTGTTGTTTCGAATTGGAGCAATACTAGATCAGTTGAAAGAAATCGTAGAATTTTTTTACCATTAGAATGGAACTTGTCCATTGCATAAGTTCACAGACAAGACAACTTGTGATGAGAGAACTTGATTATCTATTGATTGCAAGATACATGTACAAACCTAACACAGATGGTGATATGGACTAGATCATTATATTATTTTTCATCCATCTTGATGCCTTTGGAGTGGAAAAAGTCGAGGAATCAACTCACAGGACCACTTTTACTCGAGTCCCAATTTGATAAATTGGGGTCTGAAACTTTCAAGAAGCAAATTTGACACATCAAACGACATTTTTTGGATGGTAAAACTTTATCGCTTAAACACCACAACCCTAGTGTAATTCTACATGCAGATACCTTTCCAATGGTGCAAGAATCGCCTCAATCATACCCTGTATGGAAAAGTTATGCAACCAGAAGTTGACCTTCCTGTTTTGACGACCCTGACTCAAGATGATGCCACATCAGCCCCCATTATTCATGGAAAAGGAGCTAGCCATATGATCATGGTGAAGAAGACTCTAGAAGAGTCAATATTGTAACTCTAGTTAAGATTTGAAGAAGTCAAACTTAACCACTAGTAGGCTATCAGGGCACTAGGAGGAAAAGGGTTTCCACTCTATTCCACTGCATTTTGTTCCATAGATGAGCAGAGTAGCCGAAAGTGGATAGGGGGATAGCAAACAGAGAGAATTTGTGCACTGTGACAGCCCATGGGCCACAGGTTTCACTTCTTTGTATTTGCATCTATTTCCATTCAGAGAAAAAGTAGAGCAGAATCACCTTCCAGCTAGGTTTTCTCTTGAAAGGATTTCATCATTTCCTAGATCATATCTTGTGTTACTATGGTTGTGGGTGATCATATCTTTTGTGTGTTCTCTATTTTCTACTTTTTCTATATTACATGCATAAAAACAATAACTTAAAAAATCCAGAATAATAAGGAAAATAACCCTCATAGTATAGATTTCAAATTTTCAGTGTAAATGTCCACTTGGGGTAGCTCAATTGGCAATGGCCGTGGAAATGAGGTCTCACTGAACCAGAAGTGTTGGGTTCAAATCTTGTGCTATCCCCCCGACCAGGGTGAGAAGTTCGACATGATGAAGATGTAGTCCTACCAAGTTTACAAAAAAAAATCAGTATAAATATATCAAATTTGTTGTGACAGATTGTCTAATGGAATATCGACAGTAGTTTATGGATCAAATGGAATCCTTAGAGAATGTGTGTAAAGAACATGAAAACAAAGATACCTTATATGAGACACAAAGTGGTTGTTGGAAAGTCATTCATTATTGGGTAGGTGCCTTTTTCTTCAAAAAATCAAATGCTAAGTTTTGAAACAATCTACCATAGGTATTTCAGATTTCTAGAAAACCTACACTTTGTATTGTAAAACTATGTAAATCCTTGAAAACAAGCATGTTAAGCTTAAAACAACCTTAGTTTGGAACGCATATCAAAACTGATTAAGTTTGGAGAATGTGTAATGAAATCTATTCCTCAAAAAGTATGCGGTAACAAATTAGGGATGCCTAGAAACCCACGTGAAAAACTTCAAAATACATCTTAAAGGAAGGACCCCAATGTCTCCCGTACAAAGCCCAAAGAGACCTATTCCAACATCTAAAAGCATGTGCCCGAAAGAAACAATGTCACAAGCCAAAACTAACAAACTCCATGGAAGAGAAAAGCAAGCCCACCAAGATTTAAACATTAAGGTCATCTCCACGACGACCCACTAAATCACCACTCGACAGAGTTACTTATATATGCCAAAAAGACTCGTTTTCTAATAACATCTAGAAATATCTGCGCAACAAATAGTTCCTGCTGCTTCGCGTTTTGTTGAGGACGTGCCTTAGCATTGATATCAAACAAGATAAATGCATGGTCGATACTAAGTACCATATACTACAAATATCATCAAATATATTTAGCTTTAAATATAGAGACCGCCTATTCCTTGTCCCAGTACTACATTTGCAGTATTTTGAAGAAAATCAATCATGCAATCCACAATTACCAAGATTTCTTCTATCTATGCTATTGGAAACACTGCCAGCAAAATTCAAATGATACCCCTCTTCAACAAATCAAAATAGGTCATGTGTGCGAGAACTTACGACCGATAATTGTAATATTCGGGCTGTGAAGCACTCCGAGACAGTACCCTAGCAACTTCCCAGTCTGCCAGAGTAAGATTAGATATGAGCAATAGATTTGTCATTTCCTTATTAGCAACAAATACCAAGAGAAGGGTTACATCAAATTTCCATAGGATTGACATTCTACCACATCCTGAAGAAAAAGCATTGGTTGAATCACAGAAAAATTGTTTCCTCCGTTGAAGTTGAAAGATATATTAGGCCCTCGATTAATGCTTTGACTGTTACTGTACAGATAGCAGCAAGGATATTAGGTCTTCCGAACAATGACCCAGATAAGTTGCTAAATCAAGGACAAAAATTCTGTATGACTCGTACCAACCTGGTTTTATAGCAAAACTCAAAAGGAATGCTTGATTTATTGACTGCCCATGGAGAGTCACGCGTCTGCAGTTGATACTGTTACCTTGAAATCTTGTTAGTCAATACGATCAATTCCCAAAAAGGGGCTTATCTACAATAAAAGAAACAGAATGTCTGTAATCACTCACATTTGAAGTAAAGCTTTTGTAAACTGGATCAGCCAAGTGTGTAAATGAGGTCCCAGTGTCAAAAATAGCTTGAAATTCTGTTTTGACAAGAGCGTTTCCCACGTAGAATTCCTTCACACCTATATAATATGTCGGGCTGCAATCAAATAAACACCTTCATCAGAACGATTCAGGATCTGATATAACAACCTAAAGGGTAACTCTGAAGTACTTTTAATGATTTTAAGTCTTACTAACTGTCAAGGGTTGCATGCATAGAGCATAGCTGACACTCACTGTGTTTGATCAATAATAAAAGGAGTTTCCTTTTGGTCTGAACTCCCTTTATCTCCAAAGGTAAACCTTCCAACGCTTGAATTGTATGGGAAGCACATAGAGAAAGAATTTGATACAAGGCCGGAATTGTATAAAATGGTAGGGACAGAGATAGGTTCAATGCCAAGCCCAAGTAGACCATCTGGAGCCAGACCTTGTAGAAGATCACCTGTTTGTACCTTTCCACACCTATGAAATGTAACAAGCAAGGACCAAATTCAATATGGCCTTAGGCTGCCATCTGGATGCAGAAAAACTATTTCTAAAAATCTTAGTCTTGTAGAGAGGAGGAGCAGTATGAATTTTCTGGACTGCAGCTGTCTGAAGAGATATGAAGAAACTGGAAAACGACGTCATTATCAACTATCCTAAACAAAATGATCACTAAAACTTCAGGACAAGTAGATGCACTTACAACAAGAAACAAATCATACCCGAACGTGATAGGTGCCTTCACCACCGTTCCATTTCCTGACCCATCTCCGGAAGTCAGGTAAAGAATATCCTCCACCAAAGTTCCTGCAGTGGATGTATTTGCAGAGAGGTATGTAACGTTGTATGGGCATTGATCACTAGATTTGAAGCATTTATTTCGTGATTGACATAGGGTATTACTACAAGAAACTGGCTTGCTTGTCTGTGAGGCTGATGGACTGTAAGTCTGGAAATCGATACGCTGTTTAAATCAGAACTAAATATCAGCAAAAGAAATAAAATCCCTCTCCAACTTGAGGCATTCAAACAGATGCTTCTTTTACTGAGGAACTTCCTATCAAGAGAACACACAGAATCACAAGATATGAAGAAGACTGAACATGCAACAAAAGGGACCTTTTCTGCAAACCCTAGTCGGAATCCAGTTGAACAGTTCGTCACAGTTTTCCTTTTGCAAATTTTTTTTTAAAACAGTAACATCCCTTATAAGTTACTGACAATCTCCAAGGCATCATCCTTCCGGAAAATGAATCTGGGTCGACGATGGAAAACTCCCACCAATTAAGGACTGGACCAAAGCTCAGCTCCCAATTTAATTTTTTTTAACACTTTTATCCTACTTCACAAGATATTAAGTTGATCTGTAGCTATGAATAATTTTTACTTGCCCCACTATTCAATGAATAGGAGTTATTTAATGACTTTTGAAGTTCCTGTGGTTAGAATTTTCAGAGATTGAATTCGGATTACTATCTACAGTGTTTTTTGTTTGTCAATGTTTCAAATCCTTACAAGGATCCATCTTCAAAAAGCATGGGACATCAGCCAATAAGTCTATATAATGCAGGATATGGGGAGACAAGGGCAAGGTTGGCTGAGCAGAAACGCAAAGAAGCAAAGGAAACCAAGGGACACAGAAAATACAACAGAAAACAAAACCCTAAAAATGAAGAGAACATAAACAAAAGGCCAAAGAATTAAGTAACATAATGATACTAAAACAAAATTTAAAATTTAAATGTAATAATTTAATTTTAAGGTTGTGAGACATCAATTTTTAAGGTTATGGTCAAGTGATACATCAATTTTTAAGGTTATGGTCAAGTGAGACATCAATTTTTAAAGTTATGGCCGAGTGAGATATCAAATTGTTGTGGTTATAGTTAAGTGAGATATCAAATTGGTGTGGTTATGGCCAAGTGAGACACCAAATTGGTATATAAAACTTATTTATTTGTAAGACAAAAAATTTGATTACTAAAATTTACTGAGTTATACATAATCTACACTCTCTAGATTTAAACCTGTAACCTTTTAAAAAAAACACAAACTCTTCATCATCAAACCCACTCAAGATGTACCATAGAACCTCAAACATAGTATAGTTGTTATTTTTGGCAATAGGAAAGAAACTGGAAATAATATTGTGTATATAAAAGGAACTTGGTCACTTTGCCACAATAAGTAAGGTTCTGAAAGGCCAATCTGCTTCTAATGCCTGCCAATTTTGACCGTCAGCCTTAGGAAATGTTGATTAACGAGAATGATGCCAGGAAATGATGCCAATTTTGACCGTCGGCCTTAGGAAATGCTGATTGACGAGAACGATGTCAGGAAATGATGCCAGTACAGGAATACATGAGTTTAGTGGTATTAGCATGATCTTCCAAACTACAGATATGGTGTTTGAAATGATTATGACTCTAAGGTGTTAGTAGGATAATGCAAGTTGAACGTATAACCTGTAATTGAGTTCCTTAAGTAACCCTTTGCGGGGTCGTCCACTCAGGAAATCTAGAAAATCAGGGAAACATCGGCAAACTTCGGCAGGCATAAACTCAGACCTGAAAATTTCGGAAAACTGAACAACCACAAAACACTGGGAGAAAATTGGAGATTTACATATCTGCTTCACTGTCAATGCTATCCAATTCGGATTAGGTTACTAGCTGTTGGATTTTTGGGGACTAGTTCCCTTTTATATCTGAGATTCATGAATGCAATCAGTATTAGAAATCTGTCACGAGTATTTAAGCTTCATCATCTAAACCTATTCTCCTGGTAAAATTATATTAACCTATTTTCAGTGGATTTAACTATTGGAAGAATCTGTAAATCCTGAAAGCCAGGTTAGCCACTTCGAGAAGATGGTTATAAATAAAAGTTTTAGTTCGAATTGATTGACAGAATCTAATTTCAAGAATCAGGTAAATCAAATAGTTTGTGCTCTTATATATCTTTCACACTGCTATTTCCTAAGTAATAAAATGTTTTCAATAAATGAGTGGCGAAGTGCTTGACATTTTGGAAAAAGCAAAAATCGCTGGTTGGTAGTCTCTTAAAGAAAAGAGCATCAAGTCAACCATACAGCCCTGTCAAGTTTAGGAAGCAATGCCAATAGAATATATCCTGATGACCTCCGTTCTTCCACCTGACAAAAGCAAAGCCTCTGGCTTGTCTTTGCAGATGTACCTTGCATTTCTGCTATTGATGCAAGATTGAGAATAATAAACAGAATGTGACTTATTTTCAATGCAGGAAAAGCTGTAGAAGGCGAATGTAAACCACCAAAACAAGTCAGATATTCTGGCTGATTTTTGTTTTGATCAATTAGATATTTTTATTTTGATTTTTGTTTGTTTTCAATATCAAAATATAGACTGCACCAGAGTAAACAGGTACATCTGCAACTCAGGGAGGTCTGTAACTTTAATATATTTAATTAAAAAATCAAAATACCGAAAAAACAACTTAATCCTAATATTTAAGAGTATCTGTTTCCTTTAAAAAGAAGGTTATAGAATCGTAAACAAAAAAATCAAAATATTGAAAAAACAATTAATCTATAATTGAGAGCAAGGTATGTAGTTATTACAATAATGTGACTCAGGAAATTGAACTTAGGTGTGAAAATAATACAATAATGTGACTCATATTTATAGGAAATTGAACCTAGGTGAGAAAATAACAACTATTTTGTCTGACGATCCCAGATAACCTCATTTAACTCTTTATAAATCAACTCTTTATAAATCAGTTTTAACCTTAATTTATAAAACTATCTTAATTTAAAATATAAATCTATATTACTGCCATCTATTTTTTAATCTCTAAATTTAACCATTTCATCCCTTTAAACCTTAATCTATAAATTCATCTCGACCTAAAGTATAGATCCATTTTACTGGAATCTGTTTTTTTAACTTTAATTTATAAATTTATGTTAATTTAAAACATAAATCCATTTTAAACTATTTTTTTTTTTTACCATTTCATAAGCCTTTTTAACATTAATCTGGAAATTCATCTCTAACTTAGAATATAAATAATAGATGCATCTTAATCACATCTAGTTTTTAATCTGCCCTTCTTAAATCCAGGATCCATACAGTGAACTCAATATCCCGTGAAAGATCGATCATGTGATTTTAATCTCATAAACCATTGTCCAAGTGGATTTCACAATCAGTCAAATTGAACATTATTAGAAGAATAAATCAGACCAGTTAGATGATACCAGTAAGTTTAACAGGGAAAGTTGAAAATGCAATACATACTGATCCATAGCTAGGTCCAAAAGTCGGAGCACACGCCTGGCAATCACAAGGCACCCAGAACACATTACTGCCTGTGTCAAGTGCTACAAGTAAGGTTATGTTGGGAGTGCCAACTTGAACCATGGCGTAGTACAAACTGTCCAAACCCCAGAACAGGAAGTTAGGAGCCTAATGAATGATCGAATTATAATAAGAGAGAGCTTTGGTAATTTTGACATTGAACTTCAGTAAGGCCTTCAAAACTGAAGGCTAGAGCTTTAACTGTACAGTATCTTATCCGTGCAGTATCATCACTATGGTCTATTGGAAATGAATTGATTCATTCTGAGGTTTCACGAGTCTCAACATAAATAAGTTTATTTTCAGTTCATTCCAAATTAATATGCGAACAAAGGAAGCAGGACTTACAATCCTAAGCGTGGAATTTCTACTGTCTCGTTCCCTTCTAAAAATGCAAGAGACGAGTGCTCGGCCAAATTACGATCATGGCGAGCAGAATCGTGATGATACAGTGCTTTGTAATAGGCATTGCTTCCCTTCACAGGCCAACCATCTGTATTTAGTCCATGTCTCCAAGTTATCCGCTCTTTTACTTCATTAGAATATTTATGATACATCTGCAAACTGTAGGATTGCCCCTTCGAATTCTGAAAGCCAAGAGATGTAAATAAAATTAAAGAACAAATAAAGCCCAAAGTTGGGCTTTCCATGTGGCAGAGAAAATAGAACAAATTTGCACAAAATTTGAGCCAACAGACAGCCCTGCTACTGCTCTCTGGTTTTCTGGCCCGTCGACTGCAACCTTCTTCTACACTGTTCCTGTGTTGAGTTGGGCAGTGCAGGGCAGATTATGTAATGACCCCTTCCATGTTTTAGCCGGATCAAATTCCACCATAAGTCCTGATATGTTTGACAATGGGAATTGAAGAAACGTTGCAATTTCACTTGATCATATTGTATTGTATGGTGACAAATTAAGGAAGGGGCATCTATGTATGTTATCAGAAAGTTCTCAGAAGCAGACTGGTGGGATTTGCTACGAATTCCCATTTCCGTACCAATGCGAGTTCACTTGATCACAATGGCGACAAATTAAGGAAGGGGCATCCATGTATGTTATCAGAAAGTTCTCAGAAGCAGACTGGTGGGATTTGCTACGAATTCCCATTTCCGTACCAATGCGAGTTGAATGGTCGTCGTGGATAAAAACGAAAAATGAAGGTGGTCGCAGACTAAGAGCCTCCAGTGGAGGTAGCATTTAGAATATAGTTTTCAATCTCCATGAAGAGACCTTCCTCTTCGTTGGCAGATGAAGGTCTTCCTTTTTGGTCGGCCGGGTTAAAAACTCAATCACATTTTCCTTAAATATGTTTTGTTTTTTGTCTCTTTACTTTCTATCACAGCAGGTTAGTCTACTTAATGAGATTTGAACTTCAGTTTTTCTAGGCTTAACGGAATTCGTCTCTTTACTTTCTAGCACAGCAGGTCAGTGTACTTAATGAGATTTGAACTTTAGTCTTCTAGGCTTAACCCAAGTGACTTACCGCTAAACCTCTCTTTACTTTCTAGCACAGCAGGTCAGTCTACTCAATGAGATTTGAACTTCAGTTTCTAGGCTTAACCCAAGTCTCTTTACTTTCTAGCACAGCAGGTCAGTGTACTTAATGAGATTTGAACTTTAGTCTTCTAGGCTTAACCCAAGTGACTTACCGCTAAACCTCTCTTTACTTTCTAGCACAGCAGGTCAGTCTACTCAATGAGATTTGAACTTCAGTTTCTAGGCTTAACCCAAGTGACTTACCGCTAAACCGTCAGTTTTTAGGCTTAACCCAAGTGACTTACCGCTAAACCGCACAACACAGTTTGCTTAAATATATTACTAAGTGGGAATAAGTTGAGTTTAGGGTGAGTGATTGGATTTTGGTGAGGAATATGTAGGTCCATTGTGATAAGATTTGAACTTCAGTCTTCTAGGCTTAACCCAAGTGACTTACCGCTAAACCGCACAACACAGTTTGCTTAAATATGTTACTGAGTGGGAATAAGTTGAGTTTAGGGTGAGTGATTGGATTTTGGTAAGGAATATGTAGGTCCATTGTGATAAGATTTGAACTTCAGTCTTCTAGGCTTAACCCAAGTGTCTTACCGCTAAACCGCACAACACAGTTTGCTTAAATATGTTACTAAGTGGGAATAAGTTGAGTTTAGGGTGAGTGATTGGATTTTGGTATGGAATATGTAGGTCCATTTTGATAAGATTTGAACTTCAGTCTTCTAGGCTTAACCCAAGTGACTTACTGCTAAACCGCACAACACACTTTGCTTAAATATGTCACTGAGTGGGAATAAGTTGAGTTTAGGGTGAGTGATTGGATTTTGGTAAGGAATATGTAGGTCCATTGTGATAAGGAGTCAAAGTAAATCACTCCAATGGGCTAGAATGTTTCTCCTTTTGCTAACTCGTAATGTTTCTCACATAGAAAATATTTTAAAATATGCTGGTTGATTCTGAGAAAGTTCAAATATTTTAAAATATGTTGGTTGATTGTGAGAAGGTTCAAAGAGTGAAGGTCTTTTTGGATGAAATTCTTGAGTGGGGTTGGAATGTCTCTCAAATAGAAAAGACTTTGATCTATTTAACACTACAAAAGCACTTCACCTATTATATTTATATTTAATTTACAAGTTATTGGATATATTATAATAACAATTAAAAATCTTAATATTAATCTTTTTAAATTAATTTAACAAATAATCAATTTATTATTATTAAGAAATAAATAAATAAAAATAAAAAAGTAATAATATAATGAAGTCGCAATTTTGTTTAGAAAATGATGATAATTCTAAGATGATTAGAAAATTTAGGTTATAATTATTAAATTTCAAAATTTTGGGTACTTTGCGGTTCTTGATTATATTGAATCTATTTCTACCATAAAAACAATTTAAACACTCCCAAAATTAGCTTTCTTAAAAAAAAATTCAAAAAAAAAATCCATCAAACAAAATTGTAAAATACTATAACATCATTAGACATTACCAAATAAAAATTACAATAATATTTGAATAGATAAAATCATAACCCTACTTCTCCCATTAGAATTGGAGTTCACCTTTATCAAAAAGATTGTTTCCTTTTCATCATTTTTATATTTTAATAAATGTTATTTTAGGAGAAAAACTTTGATACAATTGCTCCCATTTACTATCTTGTTTAAAAATAAAAAATAAACAATAACAATAAAAAAAATAGTATATATATTTTTAAAAATAATTTAATATTTAATTTACTTTTATTTAATAAATATTAATTAAAAATTATATATTTTAAAATATTTTTTATTTTTATTTTTTCAACGAAATAGTTATGGGATTATTTAGTAGAACTCGTTTATATAGTTTTTCATAATTTGATTATCTAGTAGAACTTGTTTATATAGTTTTTCATAATTTTTACCCATTAAACTATGCCTTTGGAGATTTGAACCCACCACAACTATGGGACTATCTAGTAGAACTTGTTTATATAGTTTTTCATAATTTGACCATCTAGTAGAACTCGTTTATATAGTTTTTCATAACTTTCACCCAGTAAACTAGTAAACTATGCCTCTGGAGATTTGAACCCACCACGACTATCTAGTAGAACTAATTTATATAGTTGTAACTTGTTTTCATAATTTTCATCTCAACTCCTTCAAATATATATATATATATATATATATATATATATATATATATTCAATTTCTTGTTTTAACATATTTTATAAGTAACATGAAATAAATAAATTCAAGCATTGTTTAAACTCCAAAGGAAGTGGGGTCTACTCTTTGTCAAAAGTGTTTTCCTTTTATCATTTTCTTTCAATTTGGAAAATCAAGGAATATATTTGTGGGGGAGTCAATAATTTCATGTTATATTAAATTGGTTAAATAAAATAAAAATATTTTATGCATTTTTTTATAGAAATATTTTATGCAATTTTTTATATCATTTTTTATTAGTTATATATTTTTAATTCGCTAAGTCTAATTAATAGATGAAATGGCCCTACCCCGATGGGTGGACGATTATGGTTTGAATTGCATGGATGTGACCTCATATATGACAACAAGCGGGCATAGGGTGGATGGTAGCGACAACTGTCGTTGGAGGAATCAAAGTTTCAAGATGTGAGCATTTGGTACATAAGCTAGGAGGCGGTTTGGTTTTGTCGTTTGTGGTTTCAAGTTATGGTCGATTGTGTGGGTGGTGAGAACAACGTAGAGTATGCACATGCTGCAAACCTATGCATGCGCTCTCATCTGGTGACTTATGTGTATGCAGTTTCAGCTGCCTGGTAGGAATTCCAATGTGGTCTTATTGGAAAGCCTATTCACATGATTTGGGATCTTGGGGCAAGCATCCATTGGAGTTTACAATGTTACTAGTTTGATTTGGTGTTGGAAGGTGTTTTGTTGGTCTGGTTCATGGGTAGTTGTCGAAGCAAAAACTTCGGCACTTGTGGCAATTTTCTGGTGAGTTCTTTCCCTTTGGACTTTGGTTTTTAGAGTTTTGCCTTTGCACGAATTTTGGGTGTGAGTTGGCTTGGTCTCGTTGCCATACCCCACCCTTTGGAAGTTGTGAATTAGTTTAGAACTAGTTCAGGGGAGTGTGTGCTTCTAAATCCTGGGTGTATTGGGGTGGGGTGTTTGGCATTTGGAGGGTCATGGTTGTTCTCTCTTTGTTTGGAAGCCCCTCGTAGTCGTTTGCGGTAATGTAGCATAAAGACAGTGGTGGTCAGGTTGGTATGCAATGTATGCGACCTAGGAGGTTGTTTGGGTCGGGATTGGTGATAATCCAACTGTGGGTCTCGATCGTTGGGTAATTTGGAATAGACCGCGAGCTCGAGTAGTAACATGGACTAATTTATAGTGGTTTGTCACTTCTATAGAAATGCTTAGGAAACAAGAGTGGGCTCGATGGTGGATAGGGCCGCATGACCAACAAGGGGATCACGGTGGTCAAGCGATAGAGGAAGACGATGATGGTGGTGTAGGGGTAGGTTTCAAGGGCGAATTTTCTCATGACAGGGTCCCCTCTCCAGACTGAGTCGACTTGCCACCCACCATGGATTTTTTTAAACTTAAGATGTGGAACATCACTGCACTTCTAGAGGATATTAGGCAACAGTGACATGATAACCACAACAAAGTGATAGCATTTATGAATGAACTACAATCGAATCGGTAGGACATCCTTGATCACTTGGTGTCACTGAGAAGAAGTCAAAGGCTCACTATTGACCATCTGGATCAGGTTGAGGGGCACCTAGCTCACTTGGAGTTTCATATTCATGGGGATCCTAGACCTCCAAATGCACCGGGTGCAGGTCATGCACCAACTCTTCCTCATGTTCCTTGATGGTTGTTGGTTGTATTTTCATTCTCTATGTGTTTTGGGCCTTCTGGTATTTTTGCTTTTGGTTACTATGTAAATCTTGGTAGTTTATTCTTAGTTTTTGTATTGCTCTTTCGCCCAACAAATCCGATAGGAGTGAGGTTGGGAGAGCATGGGCTTTCATGTGGATATACTGCAAAATTTTGAAGAATTAATAGAAGACTTTGGATGGGAAACAAAAAAAATATGAAATGGCCCTTTTCCCAATACCTTTTTTGGTCAATTTTGTCCAAAATTCAGTAAAGATTTTCAAAAGTTTAAGTTGACTAATCTGCAAATATCAAGTTACTAAGAGTTTTTTTGGGCACTAAATCCATTTGTGCATTCAAAAATGCATTTTAAACAATAAGAAATCATAATATTACTAGAAATTGTATTGTCAAATTCTCGCCAAAAAGCCATTTTGTCTATTAGTTAGACTATGTGTTTTTCAATTTAGTTGGTTGTTTACATTTACTTATATTTGACTTAATATTTTATATTTTATTAGTTTCTTATATCTTATTTATTTATTTTCTATTTTAATTTGTATTGGTTCTTAAGACTATTTAAACACTTGGAAATAATATTATAGAGAAAATATCTTCTTCATTTTTAGAGAGGTGGTGCTCATCTTTTATAAATACAATATAATATACAAAATTGTTTGACATAGGCCTAAGCTTCATAATAGTGATTTTTGTTAGACTTTAAGCTTCTGTGGTTGTTATTTGGTGTAGTATGATCTGGATTATCCACAGTATTATAGTCATCATGTCGACATTTTGAACCCAAAGGGGGTCCATCATCAGGACCAAAAAAATGGTAGATTATGAATGATTGTTCTTTGAGAGAAGAATCCTCCGACCAACGTATATTTACGTTGGTCGAAGGATTCTTCTCTCAAAAGAACAATCATTCATAATCTACCATTTTTTTGGTCCTGATGATGGACCCCCTTTGGGTTCAAAATGTCGACATGATGAATATAATACTGTGGATAATCCGGATCATACTACACCAATAGTGATTTTTGTTCAAGGCTTAAAAAGTAAAATAAAGGATTTAATAACATATCACTTTTAGCATAGTATAAAGTAAAGAAAAATGTATCATTTAGCAAAATGAAAATAAAAGACCACATATGCAAAGAACATAACATTATCTTTCAACTAAAACTTATAAAGGATTTGAAGAGACACCCGCTTGAAATCTCATGCTCAAAACTCAAAGTTTGAGGTCACACTATTTATGTGCCCCAAACAGCTATTTGGGAGCTATATTCAAAAAATAAAATGTGTTCATCCAAATGGATTGGCATGAGGCCCTCATAGACTATAAAATAGATGGAAAAAAGAAAACCTAGAAAAACAAAAGAAGAGATAGTTAGGAATTAACCTTTGATACTCAAAATACTCTGAAATAAAAGGTTGAATGGTTACTAACATGTGAATATGAGAGGGTTAGGCCTTAATGAGATGGTAGTTCTACTTACTATGCTGGAAATTTTTCTCTTCATTTTCTTTCCTAAGTCTTCTTTAAATGTTGTTCACTTGAAGGTGCCCTAACAGTTGTAACTGCTTCTTAATAATCATGATCACTTATTCTTAGCAAAGCATTTAGTTTGGTATACTTTTATGATGGTGCAACCTTGAACTCATGCCTAACCTTGATATCGAATAATTGATCTTCAATTTATTTTATTTCAAAACCTAACTGATGAATAATATCTACTTGATATTCATTTTTGTTAACAAAGTTAATTAACCATTTTTCAATTTATTCTTATGAGAATTCAATAAGGTTGTTGCGTTTATTGGCCCATGAGACCTTAAGCACATTCAATTGTTCTTGCATTTGACATTTCGCAACAAATATAGTATCCATTATCAAATGTGGGCCCTCCAATTCTTTTATTATATCAACAAGCTTGAAAAATAAGCCACTTCTTTTTTTGTTTATGGCATCACACTTAGCAATAATTTCTTGAAGGCCTTTAATTCTCTTTGACCAACATACTTCTATTTGTTTAAGTCAAATCTTTGATGGAATATTTTTCTCTCTCTTATGAGCATCATTCATACTTCATTCATACTTCATTCATACTTGAAACTTTGGAACTAAAGGTACTGATAGTCTCCTTATAGAAACACTCATCATTTTCCAAGTCTTTTTACAAATATTCTTTGAGACTTGAAGTATTTTGCAGAAACACTAGTTGAGATAGTGGCTAGTTGTTAATGTTCAATGATTAAAATATTTTTTATTTTATTTATGTTATCTACAACATGTCTTCCTGTCCCTTTCAATGAACTTGAAGGTCATTTTAATCTTGAGCTTGACTCTAGTGTATCTTTAGACATATAGGCTGGTCTAACAGTAGATATTCATTCAACAAATAATGGTTTGAGAAATAAAGAATCATCTCGTTCCTTTATTCTCATTTTCAACATTAAAATTATACTCAAAAATCCCTTTTCCAATAGGAAAAGAAAAAAAAAATCTTGAAATATGTTTGTAGTAGATCCATTAATCATTTTTCTGAATGTTGAAAGGAAGGCATTTTGGATTTGATAAAATTTGACAAGGGCCATATGCCTCGAAAGTGTTGGTTACCAAAACTACATTGGATCCTTATTGTAGTTAACATTTCTTGACCAAGTTAAATCTTTAAATACATGAAAATATTCTATAGATGATCCGTAAACTATCGTGGATATTCCACTGGATAGTTCATCACAACAGATCTGATAATATTATATTAAAAATCTAAGATTCTACACTATTACAGTTTTATTAGACTTTAAGATCTATAGATTTAATTGCAATTAGTAAATGCATGTGAATGGAAATTATATAGAAAAATAGAGAACGACAAAATAAGCTCACACACACATAAGACACAAGATATGCTATGTGGGAAACCCTTTCAGGAGAAAACCCAGCTAGAAAGTGAGGTCGCTTTGCTCTCTTTCTCTGTCTAGAAATATGGTTGCAAGTACAAAGAAGTAAGGCCTATGGTCTGTGGGCTGCTACAAATCACAAATCCTCTATGTCTGCTCTATCTCCTATCCCTCTTGGCTATCTTTTCTCATCTATGGAACAAAATGCTCTCAAAATAATGGAATGTCTCTTCCTCCTAGTGGCCTAGTTATAACACAGCCTGATAGGCTACTGGTGGTTAAGTTTGACTACATCAACTCTTAACTAGAGTTACAATATAGACTCTTCTAGAGTATTTTACATCACAAACATGTGGCTAGCCCCTTTTCCATGAATAATGAGGGTTGACATGACATCCTCTCAAATTATATGTGTGGAAACAGGAAGGTCAACTTCTACGTGGCATAAATTTTGTATACAAACTATGATTGACGTGCTTCTTGCATCGTTGGAAAGATATCTATGTAGAATAGCGTTAAAATGTGTCACAATAAGGCGGAAAAGTTTTACCCCCAAAAAATGTCGTTTGATGCCTCAAAACGCTCCTGGAAGGTTTCAAACCCCACTTCGCCAAACTAGGTCCCGCGGTAAAAATGGTCCCATGAGTTGATTCCTCCACTTTTCCCACTCTGAATGCATCAAGATGGATGAAAAATAATATAACGATCCAATCTGGATCAATAGCATAGATGAAATAAGAAGTCATATAAAACTTCTTTGTTTGTTGGAAATTTCTAGATTGAAAATAGATTCCATTTGACATAATGTGCGCCCAACCAAAGATAATAATTCAATGGACAAAGTAATATACAATAATACAATATAGAGGATATATTTTGGAATAATAACAATAAAATCTTTCTTGACAATCCTTGTGAATAACCATGCAAACTCTTTATTCATATATATGGGTAAGCATGCCTCAATCTAAGTAGAACTTCTCAATTTCTTGAGTGGCTTTTAAGAAAACTCTTTAGGAGGCTAGCTCCTCCATTTTAGGCATCCAAGAAAGATTTTTCTTCACAAATATTGAAATTTTTATTGGGATTTTGGAGTCACAACCTTTTTCTACAAACACTTGGTGTAAAAGGAGCCATTTGTTTACCACTCTCTTCAAGATAAATTATCCTTTGCTTAGCGTTAACTTTCTTTGCAAACCAAAAAACAAGCTTTTTGAAGTCAAAAACTTGAGGCATACACCTATCATGTGTGATTCCAAAATTCTAGACCTTATTTAACCCTTTGTTATCTACTATAAATCCTAAATACCAAGTATATGCTTCAAACAACTAAAACTCGTGATTCTTCCATCTAAGGGAGTTTCTTGTATTTCCACAATATGGTTGTTTTATTTTATTTGACATATTTTGTTACATAAGTTTGATGAATGGTTGGCATATCTTACACAAGTTTGATGAATAGTTTGCGATCTTGTTAAATTAATATCCCATTTAATGAGGATACAAGTAGTATTGATGGCTACTAAATTCACCATGAATTTTCCATAATATCATATGCAAAAATGTTTAGTTCATTAATTTCAAATGCCACTTAAATTTGAGTTGATAATGGGGAATTTACGAAAATTGTGTTTGGTTAATAATGGAATCGACACAAATGTGTGACAAATGTAGTGGCAGTGAGACTTTAATTGCTCTCAAAAGTAGTGCTTATCTAGTGCCATATAAGTGTATGAAAACTGACTAAGTATGGAACGGTGCATATTGAATGATGCAACGGTCAAAATGGTCATTCCCAAAATGCAAGATATGGAAGGTAATGGGATGAATTAAGGAGAGGTCTCCCACATCTACATTTATGAAAATTTATTAAGTATGAAGTAGTGTTACGGAGGCCAAATATTCATGAAAATTGTTAAGTATTATAAGTGATGTGTCTGAAATTTGAGTGACATAGAATTATAGGTGCATTTTGAGTGACATGGAATTGTAGGACGTGGAAAATTATATTAGAGTTTTTTCTCCCGTAAAAAGGACTCCCACAAACAAGTAATAGACTAAGTCTAATAGGGGTGTGGAGAGTGTAATTAGATAGAGATTTACATGCATAGAAAGTGATTTATAACCCTACATTTGCAAAAGAAGAAATGAAAAAGAAACAATTCTAGAAGTATTCTGAGCTTGTGGGCTTGGAAGTAAAAGAAAGACTTTCCCACTACCCATATTTGCAAAAAATGACTAAATACCAAAGCAATGTGAGGGTTTTGATGGCTCCCACATTAGATTGGAAATGACTATGTGAAGAATATTAAGAGGTAACACCAAGTACCACCAAAGCACTAAACATTAATCAAGGAAGATTGATCAACATTTGGCTCTAACTGTAGGAAAATAACACCCTATGGGTTGTTGAGAATCCAAAGAGGCTTGTACAATCTGAAATGGAGTCAAAGGAATACATTACAAAGAAAAAGGAATTTCATGACATAAAAATGTATATAAAAGGATATACAAAGGGGAAAAATAAGAGGAAAAAAAGATTATGTACATTGAGGATGACGAGGGATTCAAACTAAGAAGTGTTTGAGTTGTTATGTATTTACATCAAACCTTTGAATGGCTCCCTTCATGTATTTTAGAAAATAATAATTTAAGTCATAGACCTTTTTGATTTGGTATGGTCCAATCCAATCCAAAGAGCTTCAAACTTAGTGTGAAAGGAAAATATTTCCTTTGTTTTGTTCTAGAATAAAAACAATTTATCTTTGTGGAAGTCTTTCATAGTACTTCTTTGACCATAAATTACTTTTAACTCTTTGTTTTCTTTTGTACATGGTCATCATTGGTTTTATTACGTGTTCTTCCAAATCAATTAACTATAATAGCATGCTTGGAGAGTGGTGACTCCTTATTCATCTTCAATTCCAATGGCAATGGTTAATGCACTAAGTTCCAAATGTATTAGTAGTCTAGCTTCTTTTCCATATACCAAAGTGTAAGGTGAATGTCTTGTACTTCCCTCTAGAGTAATTTCGCTTTCCCAAAGAGTATTTATCAACTTTTTGTGTCAATATTTTTTATTTATTGAAATTATCATTTTAAGAATTTGAATTAATGACTATTTGTTAATTCAACCAAACCATTACCTTGTGGATAATAATTAGATGATTGTCCCTTTAATATACCATATTCTCCATAAAACTTTGTGAATTTTGATCTTATAAACATAGAACCATTATATGTTATAATTTTTTCTAGGACACCATATCTAGATAAGATAGTATGTTTTAGGAATTGAATAAGTTTTTCTAAACCAATAGTTTTTAATGCCATGGCTTCTAGTTACTTCATCAAATAATCAATAGTAGTGATTATATATGAATTCCCTTTACTTGACTTTGGATTATAGGGCCAATAACATCTAAACCCCATTGTGCAAATGGAATTTTAACTAAAAATTATTTCAAAGGCATAGTTTCTCTTTTCATTATTCCATATTTTTTTTGACAAGGAACACATTTTTAGATCATTGCATAGGCATCTTAGAAAATAGTTGGCCAATAATAACTAGCTCTGATAATTCTATGAGAAGTTGTTGTAGGTGCAATATGTGCGATATAAACTATTATTTTTTGTAGCATCGGATGGTGTTCTAGTCTCAAACTTGAAGGCTAAAACACATGAGTTCTCCAAAACCCATAAATCATTTCTAGAAATTCTACCTAGAGACAACTCAATTAATTTAATTAGTCGATAATTAATTATTTCCTAAGTCTAACTTAGGAAATTTGATTAATTAATAGGAATTAATTGAGAAAGGTGAGAATTCTCTAGAAAATCACATGGATCGACTTAGAGATGATCTCATCCATTGATTAAGATTCATTCATGGTCGTTAAAGTCTCAATTGGAGATTATACGACGAGGTTGATGGGTACATGGAGAACACACCAGTATAGATACTCAGTGATCTAGGCATTTCAATTTTCCAATAGCATGCGATTTAATAGCGAGATCGAGCTAGAGATCGAGTAAGGTGGTAGAGGAGCAGAGAAGCAAATTTTCGGAGGATTTTCCAGTTTTGAAAGAGTCAGGACAGGAGGGTGTATTATTTCTCCAAGAGGTTGCACAGTAGCCTCAAGAGAGCAGTTTGATTTAACTGAGTAGGAGGAGGATTCAATTACCTGAGTCTAGGAAAATTTTCTAGAGGGCCAGAGAATTCTCTCTAGAGAAGTAACAGTCAGTCAAAGGCAAATTCAAGGTACGATTGGGTTGAGCATTTGAGGGACTGCGCAGGGGTGACGCAAAAGTTGCACAGAGGGTCCAAGTTTTCCAGTTCGAGTAGATAGAATGAGTCGAGATTGCTTGTGGAGGAGGGTAAAATTCCCTCAGTGTTTTTGCCATTATTTCTCTCACACGTGATTGTCAATTTGGCATCCATTTTACTATCCTCATAATTTCTTCTATTGCATAATAATAAAACCCTCATCTATTGCACCAGTTTTCCCACAATGGATTTTTCTGGGGACAATTGTCCAAAAATAAAAGTGTTAATTTGTATGTGTGATTGCTCTAAATTTCTTAGTTCCACATATTTTAGTTCCTTAATGTAATTTTTATTTGTGAAGAATTGCGATGTGAATTATTCATTGTTTATTGTAGCAAATAAATTGATTAATAATTAACTAGTTAGAAGAATAATTTCCAGTTGTTGCATTTCAAGGAATTTTCACATGGTATCAGATATTTTCACGTAGGATCGAAGAGATTTCGATTGGATCAATAGCTCGGAGATGAAGTAGGAGAAATTCATTGTGCAAAGGGAGCAGCAACGCAATTTCTCCAAGGTTTGTGCAAGGCCTAGCTAGGCGGTGCGAGTAGCTAAGCAGAATTTTGATTTCCAGTTGCAGAGTGGCAAGAAAAGTTTGAATTGTTCATAGTCTAGCTCCAACAGGAAAAGGTAGAGTTGGAAAGTAATTTTGGAGAGAAACGCAGAAGAATCGTTGAGTATATTTGAGCAGAAGAGGAAAATAAATTGCACATCTAGAGGGAGTTTCTCTAAGAGGTTTCTAGTTTCAGAAATACAAAATTTCCAGTTATAGTAGGCAATAGCAGTAGGAAAATTTTCTCACTCCGGGAAGGAGTGCTAGAAGCCGAGTAGGTGAAAGAGGGATATTTTCGTCCTAGGTCAAGTTTTTTTAGTGATGTCTTCAACAAGACTCTGAGATCAAGACATATTAGAGGGTGCATCAAACTATTGTATCTAGAAGGCCAATATGGCATTCTTGCTAGACGAATATGGCCTGAAGCAGTACGCAAGAAAAATTGTTGTTGTACATATAGATCCAGATTAACTAGCGAATTACAATAAGGAGATGGCTAAGACAAAACGGTTGATTCTCGATGGATTTTGAGATCATATAGACACACACTTTGTGGCCAAGAATATGGCCAAAGAAATGTGGGTTGTTATTGCCTCACTATATCATAACCCTTCCGAGCAGCAGAAGATGTTCCTGAAGGAAAAGTTAAGGAATGTTCAAATGCAAAAGGGTGAAGGCATCAACCCCTATCTCACTAGAATCTAGGATATATGGGATGAGTTTGCAGTCGTAGGAGAGTTGCGGTGTTCTAGACTCAAACTTTGCAGAGAGGCTAAAACACATGAGTTCTCCAAAACCCATAATCATTTCTGGAAATTCCACCTGGAGACAACTCAATTAAATATTAATCGATAATTAATTATTTCCTAAGTCTAACTTAGGAAAGTCGATTAATTAATAGGAATTAATTGAGAAATTTGAGAATTTTCTAGAAACTCTCATGGATTGACTTAGAGATGATTTCAACCATTAATTAAGATTTAATCATGGTTCTTGAAGTCTCAACTAGAGATTATAAGAGGAGGTCAATAGGTAGATGGAGAAAACACCATTGCAAATACTCAGTGACCTAAGCAGTTCGATTTTCCAATAGTAGGTGATTCAATTGTGAGATTGAGCCAGAGATCGAGTAAGGTGGCATAGGGGAAGAGTAGCATATTTCTGGAGGAGTTTCCAATTCTGGAAGAGTTAGGAGAGGAGGTTGTATTATTTCTCCAGGGAGCTGCACAAGGGTTGCACAATAGCCTCAAAAGGGAAGTTTGATTTAACTGAGTAGGAAGAGGATCCAATTGTCTGAGTCCGGGATAATTTTCCAGAGGGTCAGAGGATTCTTTCCACAATAACAACAATCAATCAGAGGTAGATTCAAGGCAGTATTGGGTAGAGCATTTGAGGGACTATGCAGGGGTGATGCAGAAGGTGCGTAGAGGGTCCAAATTTGCTAGTTCGAGTAGCCATACTAAGCGGAGATTGTTTGTGGAGGAGGGTGAAATTCCCTTAGTATTTTTGCTAGTATTTCTCTTAGACATAATTTCTAGTTTAGCATCCATTTTATTGTACTCAGAATTTATGTTGTTGAATAATAATAAAACCCTCATCTGCTGCACTGGTTTTCCCACATTGGATTTTTCTGAGGATAATTGTCCAAAAATAACAGTTTCAATTTGTGTGTATGATTTCTCTAAATTTCTTAGTTCCACATATTTTATTTCCGCAAAGTAATTTTTATTTGTGAAGAATTGTAATGTGAATTATCCGTTGTTTGCCATGGAAAATAAACTACTCAACAATTAACCAGTTAGAAGAATAATTTCGAGTTGTTGCATTTCAAGAAATTTTCACATAAAATCCTTCATGCAATTATTGTAGTGTTTGGTGGGCTTTTAAAGGATATAAATTCAATAACATTCCATCAAATTTTTTTTAAAACAATATTGTGGATTCAAGTACATAATGATTACTCTTTATCTTGAGAGATTTTTGTTCTTTTGGAGATATTGCATTAAGAATTTTCGCTCCTTTTAAATAAAAGACAATGTATTTATACCATTCATAATTTGATATAGACAAATATTGTGTAGTAGCATCATATTTATAAGGAGGAATAATATTCAAAGCTTCAATGCCAATAATTAGCTTGCAGAATCCTCGTCATTGAATAATCTTGAGGGGTTTAATTTCAATTATCATATTCTTGAAGCTTTGCTAACTAATTTCCCCATATCCCTTCCCCAAATTGTTGATTGAACAAAATCTTCATAGGGGAATGTGGTGTGTTGTTTCCCAAATTATATAGGTGAATGTGATAACGACTCAGGGTGAGGGATGTCGCTTTGATCCCTGCCCTCTTTGTTCTAGCTATCTCCTTAAGGCAGGCTATGGGAGGGAGTCCCTATGAAATGTTAGGATGAAGACCTATTGAGAAACTGACAAGTTAGGGAGGCACAACTAAATAGCGTAGCAACTTGGTTGATGATGATTGGAAAGTTTAATTATTAGCATGATTTAATTAGATTATTGAGAGACCAATGACTTATGGAGTCAATTTACTTGCACAATATAGATTAATTTCCAAGTTACCCAATGAACAATTGTTGCTACGCTGAAAGCTATCCTATATGAGATGTGACACCTAGATCTATGTGATATTCAAGATCGTGCTAAATTTTAGATTAAATTCTTATCTAAGTGAGTACTCTCTCTCTCAACTGTTTTGAAGTTAGTATCAAGTGTAGGCTGTGGAGAGAAACCTAGGGGAAGCAAGTTATGGCTTGATTAATGATACCTCCCCTGGAGTTCTAACCACCTAAATGCCTTCAGTACTGCAGAATCTATGGCTATGATGACTGCAAGTTTACTGTATTAATTACAAGTGAGGGTCTAAATTGTAACGCCTCCCACATTTACCCAAGTTAACGTCCTACTGAGGTAAATATGTGACGAAGATTTACTATGATATGATTCAACCTCATGTACCACCTTAAGAAAGTGGAATTGGCAAACCAAACCCTTAAGTGTTTTAGGACCCCCAAGGGCTAAACCACCCTTCCAAGTGCCCAAACCCTGAACTAAACCTCTTTTTTTAGTGCCCTAATCTCTCAGACGCTAGCATAACACTGCTTTATTTGGACTAAAACCCTCTAGTCGCATGCATGATGATTACATGAAAGTGACTGCAATTTTTTTCACCCAGTTTTGTCCCTACAACAACGAGATTTAAGCCACTTTTTCAGGCTAGGATCCATACCTATGCCCAGAACTTAATGAAACTTTCCAAAGCCATGAACGACATAAGGATAAAGCGTTCCATACAAATCTTAGACAATAACTTGACCTAAAACTGCCTAGCCATGACAAAACTTCCATCAAACATATCATGAACATGAAATCTACAGGTCATAAATACACATCTGAACATAGGGGTTTGATACTTATCTGAAAATCACCTAGAAGGTCTAGTGCCTTATCATAATAGCTGCAATTACATCTATTAGGCCATACATGCATCATTTATTCATTTACTAATCAAAACATGACGAGAACCATAACCAAAGTCTGTCATAAACCATGCTTATAACCAACATGTAACGAATAGAATAACAACGATAATGCAACCATAAAAGCCACATATTAACAAGTACATTTATACATAGAACACAAAAGGGAAAGAGCTCTTACTATCATATGCAAAACCCAACCAAGTTAGGGACTTCCACATACCACCTGATCATATATTGGATTGAACCAAATCTTTCTTTCAGTCAATCACCCTCGTGCCATATTCCAAGCATGAATGTGAGAATCAAACAAAACCAACCATATTTCCTCAGGCTTTACCTTAATCCCCACCGTATCACTAGGCCCTAAACAAGCATGGATGCCCCCAGATCTCTCCACCTACACCATGAGGAATTTTTCTGCCTCCTAGTCTCTAGGCTTTACTGTATATCCCACCATTCACCGGTTGAGAATTCCTAGTCCTAATCAATACTCCACCCTCCAAGTTATATCCCACTAGGCCTAATCGAGGGCACACACCTCTAGGCTTTACCATATATACCGCCATTCATCAGTTGAGGATTCTTAGGCCCATCGAGATACACAGAATCCAGCCTTACTACAATCCCACCTTCTTCGGTTCATGGATTCCTAGGCCTTGTGTTCTTCTTCAGAGACCACCTCACTTAGTTTCAAAACCATCCGACAATCCATATTAACCAAATAAAAGAGAACCCATCACACCATAGTTATCTAAAAACGGCAAGGCAAGGTTGAAAATCACTGTCACACTTGGCAAAACCCATGCCAATGACAACAAGAGAACCAAATACACACATGCATGTGTCATGCATCTCAAATCTAGCAAGGAAATCACACATGTAAATCGATACCTAAAATTAATTGATCCAGGTGGATGTTGGTGGCCATACGCGTATTCCACTTGGACCCCCACCACTATCTCTTTCAGTTTTTCAGTTTCCTTAATTGTAGCACAGTTTACTATTTTAGACAATTTTTTTTGAGTCATGAACTTCTTGAGTTGTTTTGAGGCCCTAAACGACATTTTTTTTGGAAAACCAATGCAAACACATGATTTTGATTAAAGTTTTCCATGCAAAAGTTGTAGCCCTTATATAGATATTTCTAACAAGATATTATGCGCGTCAAACGAAGATCGTATGCCAAAGTTACGACCCCAGAAAGTTGATGTACCAATTTACCCAAATGGGGCCCATATTTTGGCGCTTCATCTCATAGGGTTAGGTTTTTTTATGTTTAGGGTTTTCCATTGTTTCTCAATAATAAATATGCCTTCGAGCCTCATTGTAACATAGTTCAGAGGCATGTAGCCGCCACATCTCTTCTCAGAGATAAGCTACCATCGTCCGAGCTAGTTTTATTCCCATTTTGTTTGTAAGCATATTTCAACATTTGATATTAATGAAATGAAGTGTTATTTCTACTGCATCTCTGTATTCATGTGTACATATTTAATTTGTTGCATTCCTATTTAAGTTCGGATCAATGGTATTAGAGCGGTCTTCTCTTTCTCTATTTTTCTTTCCATGTCCCCAACAAGGTCAGGATATAAGGAGTTAGAGCTCGAACTGGTCGAACCTTTGCAAGACCAACCTTGTAAATCCTAACGGCCTCCCATGGCGGAAGAGAAGAAAGACGAAGGGCAGGAGATCCTTTTAAAATCTTGCTTAAAGAAGCCCTGGAGTGACAGAGGAACACGATAATGGACAAATTTTCCCAGATCATTCAGTGGCTACCCAAAGGCAACACATCTCCTTCCAGCAGCTACTCAGAATAAGCCACACCTTTTAAGGTACAAGTTAACTTTGACATCCCCATATTTGAAGGTCAGATAGATGCAAATGCCATAGATAAATGGTTAAATCTGCTAGAAGGATATTTTTATGTTCATGATTTTTCCAGCCGAGAAAATATTATTTTTCACTTCTCAAAGTCGCGCCCACATCAAGGACTCGTGGGAAACATATTGTGAGAAGAAGGATGAAAGTACACCCTCACAATTTTTAGCCACCCCCACTTGGAATTCATTTGAGGACGCCATCAATGAGAAGTGCTACCTTGTCAAGAGCTATGAGGATAAATACATAAAGTGGACCGTGCTGCAACAGGGAAGGGACCAAGATGTGTCGGAGTTTACTAATTTTTTTCATACCCTTCGCACGAAGTTGGGTATGAAAGATTCTAAGCGACATTTGGTACTCAGGTACCACGAATTCTTACACAGGTACATCCAAGACAAGGTGGATTTCCTAGACACCTCCTTGCTCGACATAACGTACCGATACGTTGTTAAGATTGAGCAAAATTTTAAACAAAAGAAGTGAGACTTTGGATCTGCGAATCTGAAGCAAGGGAAAGGCGGTTCCAAACCATAGAGAAAAGGACGAAGCCAAGGTGGGGTGACCCAATACAAGCCACTAAAGCCGCAAGAAAATAAAAACATCACGAAGGCAAAGAAGGACACGGGAAAATGGTGTGAGTTCCATAAGAGCTCCACTCACAACACGAGTGAGTGTCGGGCCAAGAAGTCACTAATGTCCAAGCTGAAGGCCTCTGAATTAGACGCATGCTCTGACTCTGAGTCAGAACCCGATAAGGGGAATGAGAAAGGAAAGTACATCATTGATGAAGAGCCTAGGGCTACCATGGCCACCACCAGGATCCATAAGAATGAGCCTGAAGATCCATAGGAGGGGGAATGCATCTTCCACTCACACATGTGGGTGAAGGGCTCTCTGCTGCAGTTAATTGTCGACAACAAAAGCCAAAATAACCTCATTTCAGCAAAGGTTGTGAATCGGCTAGGCCTACTAGCTACAAAACATCCGTAGTCGTACACCATCGGGTGGCTTCACCAAGGACGAGATCTTCGCGTAAGCCATCAATGTCACCTTCCCTACAACATCAAGCCCTTCAGGGATGAGGTATCATGTGATGTTGCTCCTCTGGAAATTTGTGATGTATTATTAGGAAAGTCATACTTGTGGAAGCGACATGACGTATATGAGTCTAGACCTAGCTTTGTTATTATTTCTTTGGGAAATAAGATATACAAGATACCAGAGGTAGCCCCACCTACCACCATTTCTTTGATCTCTGCTACGCAGTGCAATAAGATCATCTCCAAGACTAAGAAATTTATTTTCTTTCTTATTCGCTCTCAAAGTAAGGGGAAGATTATAACCACATCCATGGCCCCCAGGAAGGTTTCCTCCACGCAGTAGAAGCAGGTGGATACGGTCGTGGAAGAATACAGGGACATCTTCTCCTCATCTACAGGGGTACCCTTTCACTGTCAAGTCAAGCATTCGATTGATCTGATTCTTGAAGCACCTCTACCCAACGGGCCAATATATCACTTCTCCATTCTAGAAAATTAAGAGATCAAGCGACAAATCTAAGAGTTGCTACACGGGCATATCTGACCGAGTTGCTCACCTTGTGGGAGCCTAATTGTACTTGTGCAGAAGAAGGATGGGACCTGAAGGCTCTAGATTGATTATTGTCACTAAAAAAAATCACTGTCGGGAATAGGTATCCAATCCCTTGGATTGATTACCTTCTGGACCAACTCAAGGGGGCCAAGTATTTTAGCAAGATCGATCTGAAGTATAGCTATCACCAAGTTCCAATAGAGCCCATAGATGTATGGAAGACTGCGTTCAAATCAAAAGGAATACTTTTTTGAATGGTTGGTTATGCCTTTCGGGTTGACAAATTCCCTTACTACTTTTATGAGACTAATGGATGACATCTTGTAGCCCTTCACTAACTCATTCATGGTTTTTTATCTGGATGAAATCCTCATCTTCAGCAAGAGTTGGGAAGAACACTTGCAACACATTCGACATTCCTCCAAACCTTTCTACAACAAAAGCTGTGTGCCAACTTGGAGAAATGCACCTTTGGCATGATTCAAGTCCAATATTTGGGTTACGTCATATGAGCGTGTCGTGCATGTGGATCCAACTAAGATCCAATTCATTTGGGATTGGTCAGCCCCGACCACTCTAACAGAGCTTCGCAACTTTTTGGGCCTTGCAAATTTTTATCGGAGGTTCATGTTGGGATTCTCCCATATCACTTGGCCTTTGAGTCAGATTACTAAGGGCGGAGCAAAAGAAAAGTTTTCCTGGTTCAATTCCCAATAGAAGGTGTTCGTTGATTTGAAGCACCGCCTCAACTCTGTACCAATAGTCACATTGCCAAACCTGCAGTAGCCATTTGAAATTGAGACAGACACCTCCAACTATGCTATTGGTGTAGTCCTCACCCATCACGGGTATCCAGTGGCCTATCATAGTGAGACACTTTAAGATACAATTCAGAAGTACCCCACCTATGATAAAGTTATATATTCCATCATGCAAGCTTACCGACAATGGAAGCATTGCATTCTGGGGAAGGAGAAGGTCATCCACACCGATTGTTGACCTCTTCAGTTTATACAGACACAAGCGAAGTTGCAGAATGATCACCATAAAAAGTGGTATGCATATCTACAACAATTCCACTTGAACATTAAATAAAAAAAAGGCAACACCAATCATGTTGCAGACTGCCTCAATCGGGCCTCAGTTGCAGCACTGGCTACTGTTCTCAACTCTTACAGCCACGAGACCTTTGGATGGTTGCAACTATACAAAAATGATCTAGAGTTTGCCTCCACATACCAGATGCTAGTAGATGGAAAGTGACTTCCTAATTTCCACCTCCAGGACACATTATTATGCTACCTGGGCCACCTTTTTGTTCCTTCAAGTGAGCGTGCCAAGCTGATTTGGGAGGCACACTACAGTCGAGTCGTAGGACATTTTGGTGCAGAAAACTATGGATATACCACAAAAGTACTTGTTGGCCAAAATTCTGACTGAATGTTGGGAAATATATCGAATCCTGCCTTGCTTGTGTCATCGCCAAGCCAGTCATCAAGAAGCAAGGCTTGTACACTCCTTTGCCTACTCCAAGTGAGTTGTGGGAATCCATCTCCGTGGACTATATGTCTAGCTTCCCTTCTACCAAGCATGGTAATGACTGTGTATTTGTGGTCATGGACATATTTTCTAAGATGACTATATTGGCAGCCTACAAGAAGAGTATCACAACAGAGGACACTGCCAAACTCTTCTTTGAACGAGTGTGGGTACATTTTGGGATCCTGCGAACCATTATATCATATTAGGATAGCAGGTTCCTGAGCACATTTTGGTCAAGCCTATGGACATTATTGGACACCAAGCTCAACAAGTCAACTGCCTTCCATCCCTAGACTAATGGCAAGACGGAGGTCATTAATAGGATGATAGTGCACATACTCTGCATGTACAACTCCAAGCATCCATGAACCTGGTATGAGAGTCTTCCCTATGTGCAAAACAATTATAAAACAACTCTCCATAGCTCGACTCATCGTAGTCCCTTTCAAGTGGGTCTAGGATTTCAACCATTGTGTCTAATTGATGTTGCCATGCCTCATGCGAACACACAAACATAATCCACACATGTATTATTTGAGGCTAATAAAGTGACAAGATTTATTGAATGCATCCAACACATCTGCCAGCAGGTTCACAACATCTTGGAGAATTCAATTTCAAGTACAAGCAGTGACATGATCAACATCGTGTGGCACACAAGTTTCAATTGGTGGACAAACTTTGGTTGCATTTGTAGAAAGAATGCCTTACTAGATCCCATCGGAAGCTCATACCACTTCGACATGGTCCTTACACCATTGCCAATATTGTGGGAGACAATGGCTTTGAGCTCAACATTCCCTCATTCCTTGGCTTGCACTTAGTTTTCAATGTGGACCGCCTTCAACCGTACTTCTCACCATTAGTGGACACATCAGACATTGAAGAACAACTCACACCAACAAAGTTAAACCCATATTGGATGGCACATGCCACGTGATTGATCAAATTATGGAAACATGATCAAGAACACTCGCCAATAGAAGATCCAACTATATTGGGTTGTCAAAGCTGGCCAACTCCTGCACCAAGGCAAGTGGCTCACCAGGGACCAAGTTTAGCAGAAGTTTCCCCATCTCATGGAGGCACTCAATGCAATGGGGACCATTCCTTCCCAAGGGGGGGAAGACTAATCTAGGTGGATGTTGATGGCCACTCGCCTATTCCACTTGGACCCCCACCACTGTTTCTTTCAGTTTTTTAGTTTCCTTAATTGTAGCACAATTTACTATTTTTAGCAGTTATTCGGGTCTTGAACTTCTAGAGCTATTTTGAGGCCCTAAACAATGTTTTTTGGCAAAATCAACGGTCTAGCCCTCAGATAGATATTTCGAATGAGGTATTGTGCGCATCAAATGAAGATCGTATGCCAAAGTTACGACCCTAGGAAGTTGATGTACCAATTTACCCAAATGGGACCCATAGGTTTGGCACTTCATCTCCTAGGATTAGGTTTTTGGATGTTTAGGGTTTTTCATTGTTTCTCAATAATAAATAGGTATTAGAGGCTCATTGTAACACGGTTCAGAGGTATGTAGCTGCCACATCTCTTCTCAGAGATAAGCTACCATTGCCTGAGCTAGTTTTATTTCCATTCTGTTTGTAAGCATATTTCAACATTTTATATTAATGAAATGAAGTGTTATTTCTGTTGCATATTTGTATTCAAAGGGTACATTTGTAATTTGTTGCATTCATGTTTAAGTTTGGATCAATAATCCTGTTGTAGCCGATTGATCTTGCTCTTCCTTGTCTGATCTTTGCTTCCCTTTGCCTTATTTTTCCTTCCTTTTCTTACCTTGATCCAATGCTAGAGTGTTCCAAGAATGCTCTAAGTGTGTGAAAGAGAGAATGGAGAAATATCTCCACCCAAAAACTGTCAAAAATCTTGTGAATTGATCCTCATAAGCCTTTTTATTAATGAGGCCTTTATTTTCTTCATTTTCCATTATTTTCCTTCAATTTCCTCTTCACATGCAACCTGTGACCTTTCACCTCCTTTTCTCCTAATTTCCATTATTTTCATAAATAAAATGCCAATTAATGCCACTTGTCTTTCCAAAACCTTTGTCATTGCCATTGCCAATTTCCTTTAGCCATAATAAATCAAATGAACACCCACTAGGATGTTTTTCCCAACATTCATCTTGGAATGTGTGTCCCATGAATTTGGTCTTATTTTGCCTTTATTAACTTTATTACATGAAATTTTGACTAGGGTTGTTACAGAACCCCCCCCTTGGGGGAACACTATCCTCGGTGTTCAATGACACCTATAAACCAACAACCAATGAAAACAAAACAACATACTTATTATTGGAGCTTTATAACACAACTCATTGTAGTATTTACAATGAATAACTATTTGAAAGCATGATAATCATACCGTTTACTGGAGCTTTATAACACAACCCATTACAATATTTACAATAACTACCACATATACTTATGCACATTTGCTTCAACCAACAAATAAACATATTGTCTATGGATCTTTATAAATTCAGCCCGATACAATATTTACAATGATATACACATATACACATATGTACATTTGCTCTAACCAACAAATAAAAGAATATGATGCCTGCATCCACAACAAGGGAATCCAAAATCTCACACCTCCACCATCAAAGTAATACCAGGATTCACCTCCTTGCCAGGAAGTCTAGAATCCATTGTTAAAATCAAATATGCATCCAATGTCTAGCGCTACAATCCTGCGCCACTTGTCCTCTCAGTGAACAGTTACGGGCTCATTGTTCCAGGGCACACTCCAATGTGCATCTAATTCCATCTGGAAAGGCTAATGACCAAAAAAAATCCATTCTTGGTCTTCCCTTCTTTGCTACACATTCCCTCAGGCAATCTAGTCATCCCTTCCATGCAATCACTCACCTTCCAAGTTCCCCGACATCTCCCATCCTAGGTGATGCATCCCTTAGCATGGTTTCCTCGCATCAGAAGGTCCAAAAACCAAGTCATATCCTTGCCTCAAAACCATCATATTGGTCATAACATGCTCATGGAAATCAATGGACACTACTGGGTTCCAATGTCTCATAATGGTCCTTCTCCTGAATGTTTTACCAACATATTGTTGCATGCTCCAATTCCTTTTGTTTTTGCTAATTCCTTGACAGTCAATTCCAACCACCCAAACTAGGTATTTTCCATGCTTTCCTATACCAAGCACATAATTTCCATGAGACTCAAAACGAATTGAAAGAAATCCACATCATACCTCATTGGTAACTCGTCAATAAGGTACATTTGCAATTTTGTTTACTTCCTATCACAACAAGACAAACTAACTCTTTGATCAAATCATTATGTATAAACATATCACATCTGGTTAGCTCGAAACATAACCATCATAGATCAAAATCATGAATTGCATGCAATCATCATAAACTAAAATCATAGATCACATGTAACAATTATAAAACATAATCATAGATCACATAAATAATAAAATTGAAATAAAATATTGATACTTGTCCTTTAATCGGTCTTTTTCTTCTACCTTTGCCCTTTGTCCTTTTGTACACACACTGGATTGGTTTCCACGCCCGGAAAGCACCTAGTTCCTTTTTATTTTCTTCAGTCACGTACACATACACAGTGTATATCACAACACATACATCCACACAAAACGTATGATACCACACAATACATACAACTACACCTGATATACATCACGACACATACACCTACACCTAGTGTGTAGCACACCAAAATACATACTCCTACATCTAATGTACAACACAATACACATACATACACATAGTACAACACAATGAATACACATGCCACGATGCCACGAATACACAATGCACATACATAGTATTGCATGTACACAACACAACATGTACAACATGTACACAATACCACCTGTACACAACACCACTTGTACACAACACCACCTGCACAATGTGTACGCAACATCACATGTACATGGAACCACCTGCAAAATGTGTACACAATGCCACATGTACACCACACCACCTATACAACATGTATACAACACGACATGCATGACATGTACACAACACCACATGCACGACATGTACACAACACCACCTGCACACAACACCACATGTACAACATGTACATAACACCACATGCACACAACACCACATGTACAATCATACACACAACACCTTATGTACATAGCACCACATATGCATCATGCACATAACACCATATGTACATATCATTGCATATACAACATGTACATAACACCATATGTACACAACACCACATATCCAACATGTGCACAACACCACATGCACACAACACCTCATATCCATCACGCACACAATACAATATGTACACAACACTACATATCCAACATGTATATAACACCATCTATACCCAACACTGCATATGCAATATGCACACAACACCATATATACAACAGACATAGAACACCATAGGTATAATCACTGAATAAACAATATGCACAACATATACACAATAGTAGCATTGCACATCCAAAAACACACTATCTTTACCAAGCAACCTTTCTTCTAGTGTCTCTGCCATCCATGCTTTTCCTAGCATGTCATGGATAACATTGTTTTCATTCCACTGATGTATCTCTCAGCATTACATTTCCATAACATAAACATAGGCATAATATAAACACATAATATCAACTCATATCAACATGATACTGACCTCATAAATTTGTCGAGGCTACTCTTCCCACTTGATTCCCCATAAGAACCTGAACCTTTTTCATGCCATTCACCTACATAAGAAATCATTTGTCCACAAGAATGGTCCCTGACAACCCTGTCAGAAAGTGATATATATATATATAATATATATAATATATATATATATATATATATAATATATATATATATATATTATATATATATATATAATTAGGCATAAAACACATGATCCTATCAAACAATGACATACATACATATATGCATATAAACATTAGCATTAAACAATCATGATTTACGATGACTTTGTGAGAAAATGACATACATGCATACATGTATACATATATAGAAATTAGCATAAGCATGATCACAACATAATTAGCAAATAACATAAGGTCAAGGTTAGGAGAACTCCCTTTATCTGTGCACAACATGCACAACATTGAGAACAACAGTTCCCAACTTAGCCAAGGCATCTAATGCTTCAAATCCATTCACTTTACCTTTCCTGAATACTTTTCTCAAGACTTTCCTACCATCGTCCATTTACATCAACGGGCCCAACCAATCCAACTAGCTGTCAGACTCTTGCCTTCAACTGCCCTTATACATGCATCGAGCTTCATATGTGCTTTACATGATCGGTTGGGTTTCATTTAGCTCTTCCTGAGCTCCATTAACTTCCTCCTTCCCAACAAATTCCCGACACCCTCAAAACATAAAGGCACGAATAAGAAACAAACAAGAAGAAAACCATGAAACACCAATAGCCACACGAGACCACAAACAAAGTGGTAAGGTCTTGCACTAGACACAATCAAAACCCATAAATCAAGCTCAAACAAATAAAAAAATATGGAAGACATAAAACTCCCACCAAACACCATGACTCAACTCCATGGGTTCCAAATGCCTCCAAGGGAAATTCAACTTGAGACTTCTTCAAGATTTCATGGCAGTCTCTTTTTCCATGCAATCCTTGCATCATACTACCATAAACACATAATTTTCAATGTATAAATAAATATAACAATACATTGGTTACCTTACCTTGTTGTACCTAGCATGCTGACCTGTAACTGAACTTGTACATATATAATATCTCAAGGGACTCCATTCCCTTGACGAATCTAGCCATATCTGAAAACCAACTTAATATATTTGTCAAATACATGTTTAGGAATATAACATATATCCACATAATATAAGACAAAATCTAGGTTAAGAATACTTCCTATATTCAAAGCATTCATTCGTTTGGAATTGTTATTTACGAACATAGCCAAAGGAATTCTCATCCAATTCCTTTCTTTAGATTTTTATTGTAGATTCAAAAACTTATGTGATATGATAAAACACAAGACAAGAATCTACTGTACTCTTCAGCGAAAACCAAAATTGGTCAATGAAAACTGTTAGAGCCTAGATTTACCTTAGGCTGAAAAGGTAAGATTCTAGGTCCACATCAAACCATGCTCAGCCTCGTAGCTAGCCCTACGAGGACAAGAGAGGGCTCTCTCCGGGTCAAACTCGGCAAAGATAATCGATGGGGCTCGAGATGACTGAAATGAAAAGCTAATGTTAGGCTAGATATGAAGTACAAGGGTTTGATTTGAGTTTTAGGAGTTTTTGTGTTGGAATAGGGAAAGGCAAATCTGGGCTTGGGGATGGGGCACAGTTTTTGCAGAGGTCTGATTGGGGCAAGGAAAGCGATCATCTTGATGATTTTAAAGGGAATGAATGGGTAGATCAGAATGGTGAGGAGCTAAGGAGAGCAAGAAGGTTTCAAGGATTCTCCTTAAACAGATAAAAACATGGAAAATCAAACAAATTTAAAGGCAGAGCATGACAATCAATGGATTCTACCTTAATCACTCATTTGTTCAAATTCAGAAGAAGAGAAAGGAAAATGATACACATAACACTAATGAACTTACAATTACTTAGAGAAGAACACCATCAAAACATAAAGCCACATGGATCCCAAACAATGCTGCAAAACCCTGGTCTTTCCTTAGCCAAAAATGCAGAGATAGAATGTACAATGATATGCCCAAGCAATCCCAAGTGTTCAGCCCTGAAAATGACTGAGAGCTTACATGATATAGACTAGCCCAACTCATTCCCATGCCTCTAGGGGTCGAGCTCATCATTCTAGGAGTTGTTTCAACCAATTCTAAACCAAGCACTAAAATCTAGGCAATCAAACAACTTGCCTCTATATGTTAGGAAACTAATTCATTCATTAAATTTTCACTTGTTAGTGAATGAATCATCTAGAACAAGTAAATATGTGCCAAAATTACATCATAATCATCAAGTTACATCAAGATGGGCCAAAAATTACATATGGAAACAAAACTAGTCAAACTGGCCGAATTTCTGAGCTGGAAGGTGAAAAATTGGGCAAAAATCCTCTGTGCGCCATGCCAAATCCTGTATGCGTCACGCCACTTTGAGGCTACGTTTGAGGCACTTCTGGAAGTCCAAATTTAGCCCAAGATAGCTTGTTGGAAAGCCCTGCCTGTCTACTTTCCAACCCAAGTGGAATTTTTCAATTTGGTGTCCATTTTCCCCTCCAAAACTTCAATCTCCCAAGACTGCATCCTGTGTGTCAAAATAGGGGCGGTGAGGTCCTTTTTTTAGTGTTTTTTGACCTTTTGGGGACTCAAAATTTGCCCAAACTTCTTGGCCATGCACCAGAAGTCATGATTTTTCATGCCAAATCCAAAAATATAAACTTTTTGCCATTTGGAGCTCCCTAGGAAAAGCGCGCACCACATGGCACAGCGCACAGGGAGAAAAACTCTGTTTTTTGGTGCCAAAATTTGTCAAAATACCAAAAATGCCCCAAATTTCTTGAAATTTGGGTTGGAGCTCCTCCTTTAAGTATCATGCTAGGCTAAAGAGGCTTCAGCCAATATCCGAAGGCGATCATGTTCCTTTTGCCTCTTTTGCTTCTTTGTTGCCTTCCTCAATTTCGCCTTTAGACTCCTTATTCTCGCTTTGGAACTCATGTTTCAGGCCATATAATGATAAGTGATGCGCCTTAACATGGTTTTCTCCCTATTAGCCTTCACCAGCAACTTCTTTAAGTGAATGTTCACTTTCTATAAAACATACTCTCGGTCCTCGTCCATTTGCTCAATAGGTTTGCCTTGTGCCGCCATGATGTGCTGGTGTTTGAAACTGTGTATTGCTCTTGTGTAATGTAGTTGGATTCTACCACCAAGGGGAAAAAATGCAACAAGGGACTGTTAGGAAGGGGAAAATAGTAAGGGATTAGGGGATATTAGGATAAATTTTATTAGGGAAAGGTAGGAATATTTGAGGGGTTTTATGTATAGGGTTAGGAGATTTTTTGTAAGGGCTAGGGTTTTGGGGTTTAGGATTTGAATGTAGGAAATAAAATGTAGGAGAAGGAATTGATGAGCTTAGGGGGGGCTAGGAAATGATGAAACAAGAGAGAAATGGGGAAGGAGGAGTGACCTTGGTAGCAAAACAAGGATTTTGGAACCCACAACAATTTTCCTTTGAGGCACTTTAGAGGTAGGGTTTCAAGTTTTTGTTTCAATCATTACCATCCATCAACCACCATACCCTAGCACAAACTTGGATGAAACACACAAATGGAGGCTCTACCTACTTGTGGAATGAATAATTTGCAATTTGGAGGAATATTTCAATGAATTTTAGGCTTTTTAGCCCAGTGCACCGCGCCTTCCCAGTGCGCCGCACCAGTGTATTTTTTGCACTGTGGAGAGTAGCCCAATGCACCGCGCCTTCCCAGTGCACTGCGCCCTTTTGCAGGAGCCTTTTGGAGGCCTTCCTTGTGTCCAAATTGGGTTCAGGATAGCTTGTTGGAAAGGTATTTGAGTATATTTTCCAACCCAACTAGAATTTCTCAATTTGGATTTTATTTACCCTATCAAAAATCAAATCTCCCAAGACTGGACAAAATGTACCAAATGAGGTTGTTTCAGGGCAGAGTGTTGTTGCAGTCAACTTTTGAAGGTGTTCCTCAACTCCAAATTGATCTCATGATATCTCATTGGAAATATCTTTGTGTATAGTTATCATTTAACTCAACAATAAAGTCATTTGGCCAACCAAGCTAGGAGAAAACTTGATTTTCCCAAGGTCACTTCAGAGGTGCATCAATTCTCCCAAGGCAACTGTATTTTTGAGATTTCTCTAAAACCATGACACCTGTGTAAAAAGTGAAGGAGGTTTTTCTTCCTTGGCATGTTTTTGACAAAAACCTCTCTTAGTTTTCTAAAATTCATCTTTATTGCTCAGAAACATCATTTGAGTAAAACCTACCCCGATGTGTGGAACAAGGGATTTGTCGAAATGAAGCGAAATGAAGGGGATAAAGGGCTTATAAATTCTTGAGAAAATTTTTGGAAGTGGGGAGGGATGTTAGGAAGTAGGGGAAAATGGAACCTCAGAAATTGAGTGAGGAGAAGCAGTCCAAAAGGGCTAAGCACAAGCCCAACCTAGAAAATTGCCAAGTTGTAGTAAGAAACTAGGGTTTGTGCGAAAATGAGGAATTTGGGGGATTTTAGTGATGGGAAGTGTTTAATAAGGTACATTATGGATAGGGGAAGGTGTATGAACATTAGGATACAAGTTTTTCCGATGATTTTACCATCCAAGAGAAATTAGCTTCAAAACCCTAGGAGAGGGAAATGAACCTTACCTAAGCGCAATTGAAGCGTGAACAAGGTGTAAAATGACCCAGTGGAACTTGACATGATGATGAAAACCCTTTGAATGATGGTACACTCTGTTGAATGGTGACATGGAATGTCATTTGGACAACTTTGACAAGAGCGAAAACAAACCCTAGACCTAATACCTAGTGACCAAATTTTGCTTAAAGGCTCACTGAAATGACAAAATTTGACCTTGACACCTTAAAATCATTTTGTAAGAGAATTTTTGATCACTGGAGGAAGGCTGCAAAGACTGACACTAACATTGGCTCCAATGGGGATGGTAGCTCCTTGGAGGTGCCAAGAATGACAGATCTTTGGGAGAGCAGACAGTGCCTTCATCCATTGGGCAATGGAGTCAAAAACTCAAGTTGAAATGCATGACTGAAAACTGATGACTTGACGACACAGATTGACTCTCACTCGACTAAAAACTGACTCAATACGTAACACAACCGACAAACTAGAAATGATGCTCAAAGTGGAGCTTATTCAATACAACCTACTCTAACAGTTTCATTCATCACCTGATCAAGTGAAATGAAACAACCAATGCAACCAAGTAAGTATTCTGGCTACTGTTTGTATTCTCCACAAGTGCTTGCTTATGAACAACAAGAGAGAACCACTGAAAGGAAACTCCCATGACAACTTAGAAACAGATCCGTTGAATGATATGGACTCTCTATCCGCCTCCAAAAATGCTGCATAAGGATCTTGAAGTTCATGCACATTGGGACTTAGCTCATCCAATGGATTACTTCTCTTTTCCTCATACCATAAATGCAAACTTTGATCTGAGCTTTGTGACGATACTCCTGCTAAAAATGACAAAGAAACCAGCTATCGGATTAAGTTTCTATCCATACTTTTGTCAAGTTGACTGCTGATAAACTTGCGAAGCATGAGTTGACTGGATGACTTCAAGAATACTGTGAAAGGATCTTCATAAACATAGCTATTGATTTCCATTGACACATTACTGCTCTGGTCCAAGTAATCTTCATAGCTGGATATTAAACTTTTCCTCACATCTTCACTGTCTTTCTCTGATGATTGTAGCAAGCTGTCAAAAGGATCCTAGATTTCGTGAATAACCAAACTCTGTTGCTGATTCCAAACAGAACAAAAGTCTCCTTTATCAATCCCCTCATATGACTGCAAACTTTGATCTAAGCTCTGTAATGAAATCTGTTAAACAAGACAATGAAGGGGACCTTTGAATCAGATTATTATCAACATTCTCTTCTTTCACATGGTTAGCCAATGGGGAAGAACTTTTACAACAAACATCATCCAACACACGAGTAATAGGATCATCAAAAACTTGAAAAGACCGTTGCAATGTATCCATGAAAACTGTATGACGTCCCATTGGCTGGTCATCTTTTTCTTCAGAGATATTACGAAGATTCTACCTTATAAACTGAATTTCTTCAAAACAAAAGGGTACATAATCCTCTTGCATCATTAAATCATGTATTTCAGATGCCACACCTTCATCTGTAATCTGACCTTCATCCTCAACATTAAAACTGAGAGATTGTTGATGTCCTACAGGCTGCTCATTTGAAGATTTACTGTGTAATTTACCCTTCAAAAACTGAAATGATTCAAAACAAAAAGGTAGGAAGTCATCCTGTATCGTTTGATCATATATTCCAGCTTCCATGTTTTCATCTGCAACTTGAAAATCAATGGCATTCGGGGAACGCAAATCTGAATATGAGAAGTCTTGAACAAGGTTTTCATTGCTCTCAAGATGGTCCAGATCAAGACTTATTGGCAATTGATTTCGAATTGCATGGAAGTTGTCTCTGATGAACTAAAACGAAGCAAAACAAAAAGGCAAAGACCCTTCACTTACTTCAAAATTTGCTGCATGTTCTTCATCAATGTCATAGCTGATATGCATCGGTTGATCAGTGTACTCAAGCTGCTGAAAGTGTACTTCCTCCTCCCACAAAATAGCTGCTTGTTTGTCTGCAATATTAGCTTCTGTTTGGAGAACATAATCGTCATCATACTGATCAAACTGGGGCAAATCATCAGGATAAAAGATATCATCAAGCATGCATGTCATATCAATAGATCTCTCTTCTCCAAGATGATCTATAAAACAATCGTTATCAGATCTATGAAAACTGGGATAAGAAACAAAATGTTTTGGATCAGCAACTTGTTCTTCTTCAATCAGTGAGCGATGGGCTTGAACATCATAATCATTCCTTGCAGTGATTCTTTGCATCATCTCTTCCACTGCACTTACCAAAATGTCAAGCTTTACCTCTAGAGATGTTGATTCCTCCGAATCCACGTTTGTCATCTCTTCTTCTTTCAACCTTGCCCTTCGGATCAGCAGATGAGCCTCTACATTTACTGCACTGTTCTGCATCTCGTGAAGTGTTGCAATATTCCTTTCTCTCAGCTGAAACTCCATTTCCGAATCAAAGGCACCCGGATAGTGCAAGAGAGCAGATCTAGGAGGAGGCCTTATATCAACTGGAATTGAATAATAAACTTGGTTAAATCTGGCCGAAAACTGTTGTACTGTCTTCCCTGGCAATCTTTTTAGCTGGTTATACTCTTCTACAATCAAGAAAAGGTTCTGTCCAATCACCCATCTGTCAAGGAAAGATTTGATGAACTGCTGTAAATCTGAGATGCTCGCATCAGGTAGCGTTTTGAACCAACTCTTTACTTTGCCTTGCAAAGAAAGAGCAAAAAGCCTAATACTAACATCTTGGTCATCAACTTCAAAAAGGTCTAGAAAAGTCTCAACATTCTGCACATGCTGCTCAACGTTGACATTCTTACATTCACCGTCAAAACTTGGTAAATATAGATAATAATTTGCAGGGAAAGCATGGAGTACAGAAGGTAAAGCAAGAGGTTTATACCTATCTGGGATTTTACAAGGTGTAGGAGTATGTACAGAAGGTTTAGAATCAATCTTGGTCTCTTGAGGCTCATAAATTTGAAGATGATCATTATAAAATTCAGAAGATGGGTCTTGATCAAGCTCAAAGGCATGCAAATATTTGGTATTTACAATCTTCAAGGGGAAGGAATCAAATGCATGCCGAGGATCTCTTCTCAAACATAGTATACTTTGCAAAGCCTTCTTGACATTTTCAGGAAAAGAGAAGAAATAATTTACAACAAAGAACAAAATGTCTTGAATGAAATTCCGACTTGAATACCTGATCTGTCCATATTGTCCTTTCATGTTTATGCTGATCAGGTTCATCCTCCAGTGGAGTCTTTGGATCTGATCTCAAAAATGATTTGGAATCACCAGGTGAATGATTTCAGCCTTCGTATGTCTGATCATTGTTCACCATCAACCATCATATCTGAACTTGATACATGTATTGGGGTGATCGTTTAGATCAGATGTTCAGTTTATAAACTAGACCGGAGATTGACTGAAGCAGCTTTCATCTACTTTCGCTAATGCAAAGCAAGAGCGTTTCGAAGGCTAACTGGCTAACTTCAGGTTTCGTCTGTAGTCTACAAAGCCAAACAATGAAAATAAACTTTCTTCCCCAGCAGAGTCGCCACTATGTTAGAGCCTAGATTTACCTCAGGCTGAAAAGGTAAGATTCTAGGTCCACATCAAACCACGCTCAGCCTGGTAGCTAGTCCTACGAGGACAAGAGAGGGCTCTCTCCGGGTCAAACTCGGCAAAGATAATCGATGGGGCTCGAGATGACTAAAATAAAAAGCTAATGTTAGGCTAGATATGAAGTACAAGGGTTTGTTTTGAGTTTTAAGAGTTTTTGTGTTGGAATAGGGAAAGGCAAATTTGGGCTTGGGGATGGGGCACAGTTTTTGCAGAGGTCTGAATGGGGCAAGGAAAGCGATCATCTTGATGCTTTTAAAGGGAATGAATGGGTAGATCAGACTGGTGAGGAGCTAAGGAGAGTAAGAAGGTTTCAAGGATTCTCCTTAAACAGATAAAAACATGGAAAACCAAACAAATTTAAAGGCAGAGCATGACAATCAATGGATTCTACCTTAATCGCTCATTTGTTCAAATTCAGAAGAAGAGAAAGGAAAATGATACACATAACACTAATGAACTTACAATTACTTAGAGAAGAACACCATCAAAACATAAAGCCACATGGATCCCAAACAGTGCTGCAAAACCCTAGTCTTTCCTTAGCCAAAAATGCAGAGATAGAATGTACAATGATATGCCCAAGCAATCCCAAGTGTCCAACCCTGAAAATGACTGAGAGATTACATGATATAGACTAGCCCAACTCATTCCCATGCCTCTAGGGGTCGAGCTCATCATTCTAGGAGTTGTTTCAACCAATTCTAAACCAAGCACTAAAATCTAGCAACCAAAACAACTTGCATCTATATGTTAGGAAACTTATTCATTCATTAAATTTTCACTTGTAAGTGAATGAATCATCTAGAACAAGTAAATATGTGCCAAAATTACATCATAATCATCAAGTTACATCAAGATGGGTCAAAAATTACATCTGGAAACAAAACTAGTCAAACTGGCCGAATTTCTGAGCTGGAAGGTGAAAAATTGGGCAAAAATCCTCTGTGCGCCGCGCCAAATCCTATATGCGTCGCGCCACTTTGAGGCTAAGTTTGAGGCACTTCATGAAGTCCAAATTGAGCCCAAGATAGCTTGTTGGAAATCCCTGTCTGTCTACTTTCCAACCCAAGTGGAAGTTTTCAATTTGGTGTCCATTTTCCCCTCCAAAACTTCAATCTCCCAAGAATGCTTCCTGTGTGTCAAAATAGGGGCAGTGAGGTCATTTTTTGAGTGTTTTTTGACCTTTTGGGGACTCAAAATTTTCCCAAACTTCTTGTTCATGCACCAGTAGTCATGATTTTTCATGCCAAATCCAAAAATATAAACTTTTTTCCATTTGGAGCTCCCTAGGAAAAGCGCGCGCCACGTGGCGTGGCGCAGAGGGAGAAAAACTCTGTTTTTTAGTGCCAAAATTTGTCAAAATACCAAAAATGCCCCAAATTTCTTGAAATTTGGGCTGGAGCTCCTCCTTTAAGTATCATGCTGGGCTAAAGAGGCTTCAGCCAATATCTGAAGGCGATCATGTTCCTTTTGCCTCTTTTGCTTCTTTGTTGCCTTCCTCAATTTCGTCTTTAGACTCCTTATTCTCGCTTTGGAACTCATGTTTCGGGCAATATAATGATAAGTCATGCACCTTAACATGGTTTTCTCCCTATTAACCTTCACCATAAACTTCTCTAAGTGAATGTTCACTTTCTCTAAAACATACTCTCGGTCCTCGTCCCTTTGCTCAATAGGTTTGCCTTGTGCCACCATGATGCGCTGGTGTATGAAACTGTGTATTGCTCTTGTGTAATGTAGTTGGATTCTGCCACCAAAGGGAAAAAATGCAACAAGGGACTATTAGGAAGGGGAAAATATTAATGGATTAGGGGATATTAGGATAAATTTTATTAGGGAAAGGTAGGAATATTTGAGGGGTTTTATGTATAGGGTTAGGAGATTTTTTGTAAGGGCTAGGGTTTTAGGGTTTGGGATTTGAATGTAGGAGAAGGAATTGATGAGCTTAGGGGGGGGTAGGAAATGATGAAACAAGAGAGAAATGGGGAAGGAGGAGTGACCTTGGTGGCAAAACAAGGATTTTGGAACCCACAGCAATTTTCCTTTGAGGCACTTTAGAGGTAGGGTTTCAAGTTTTTGTTTCAATCATTATCATCCATCAACCACCATACCCTAGCACAAGCTTGGATGAAACAAAAAAATGGAGGCTCTACCTACTTGTGGAATGAATAATTTTCAATTTGGAGGAAGATTTCAATGAATTTTAGGCTTTTTAGCCTAGTGCGCCACGCCAGTGTATTTTTTGCACTGTGGAGAGTAGCCCAATGCGCCGCGCCTTCCTAGTGCGTCACGCCCTTTTGCAGGAGCCTTTTGGAGGCCTTCCCAGTGTCCAAATTGGGTGCAGGATAGCTCGTTGGAACTTTCTTTGAGTCTATTTTCCAACCCAATTGGAATTTTTCAGTTTGGAGTTCATGGTCCTGTCAAAAATCAAATCTCCCAAGACTGGTCAAAATGTACCAAATGAGGCTGCCTCAGGGCCGAGTGCCGTTGCAATTAACGTTTAAAGGTGTTATGCAACTCCAAATTGAGCTCATAATAGCTTATTGGAAAGAGATATGTGTATAGTTATCATTTAACTCAACAAACAAGTCATTTGGCCAACCAAGTTAGGAGCAAACTTGATTTTCCCAAGGTCACTTCGGAGGTGCATCAATTCTCCTGAGGCAACTATATTTTGAAATTTATCTAAAACCATGACACCTGTGTAAAAAGTGAAGGAGGTTTTTCTGCCTTGGCCTGGTGTGGACAAAAACCTCTCTTAGTTTTCCAAAATTCATCTTTTATTGCTTAGAAACATCATTTGAGTAAAACCTACCCCGATGTGTGGAACAAGGGATTTGTCAAAATGAAGCGAAATGAAGGGGATAAGGGGCTTCTAAATTCTTGAGAAAATTTTTGGAAGTGGGGAGGGATGTTAGGAAGTAGGGGAAAATGGAATCTCAGAAATTGAGTGAGGGGAAGCAGTGCAAAAGGGCTAAACACAGGCCCAACCTAGAAAATTGCCAAGTTGTAGTAAGAAACTAGGGTTTGTGCGAAAATGAGGAATTTGGGGGATTTTAGTGATGGGAAGTGTTTAATAAGGTTCATTATGGATAGGGGAAGGTGTATGAACATCAAGATACAAGTTTTGCCAATGATTTGACCATCCAAGAGAAATTAGCTTCAAAACCCTAGGAGAGGGAAATGAACCTTACCTAGGCGCAACTGAAGCGTGAACAAGGTGTAAAATGACCCAGTGGAACTTGACATGATGATGAAAACCCTTTGAATGATGGTACACTCAGTTGAATGGTGACATGGAATGTCATTTGGACAACTTTGACAAGAGCGAAAACAAACCCTAGACCTAATACCTAGTGACCAAATTTTGCTTGAAGGCTCACTGAAATGACAAAATTTGACCTCGACACCTTAAAATCATTTTGTAAGAGCATGTTTGATCACTGGAGGAAGGCTGCAAAGACTGACACTAACAAAAACAATAAGTAGAACAGGATGAATATCAATCGCACATAACACAATATTTCACTGGGGAAAGAAACTGCTCAAAACGTCGACTATTTATATTGCATTAACCAGAAGATCTGAGAAGAAAATACAATGCTTGTTCAACCCAAACAATTCTTGCACAAGTACAATCTATCTCTCTACCTCACAAGCTAGCTCAAGCCAACACTTAGCCAATTCTGTTGCCTGCCAAGCTCCTACTTCCTTGTGCAATTCCTGAGAGAATTAGCTTGTATTTAATTGGGAATCCTCACTCCATAACTACACAATCCATCCATAGGCCTTCAACTAATTGAATGCACCATCTGTACAACTTGGAAAATTATACAATTGATAGTACACTATCCCTTTAACTCTAATCTCAACCGAGTCTTCCTCTGAATTGAAATGCATGAGTTATTTATGAATGAATCTTCAGTTAACTGGTGTGGCACTGAGGATGCACTGGTGTCCGTCCCCACTACTAGACATCCTACTAGTTCCTCCAACAGTTAGAGCTGTTTTAACTAACTATAACTCAATTAGACCGAGTTAATTAATTACAACTCAAAAGAACTCAACCTAGGCCCCTAAAATTTAGGGATCACTCTATATGAATCTAGATAGACTTCCAACTCAAATTTTGTAAGTCAACTAAGTCAATTTAACTTAGTTAACTAGTACAAGTTGCTATGAGAATAGAATTTTGATTTAATTCACAATTTAATTCAAGGACACATTAAGTTGGAATTTCTTGTTGCTATTTTTAACACTCCATCTCAACAAGAAAGGGATTATTAGCTATCCCAATCCCGCCTCTATGAAACTCAAATTTGCATCTTGACAAGGACTTTGTCAAAATATCTGCATCCTACACCTTTGTGGTAATGTACTCCAACAACATAATTCTCCTCTACACACAATCTCGAAGATGATGATATTGGATATCGATATGCTTGGACCGATTGTGAAAAACTAGATTCTCATAAAGCTTGATACAACTCTGATTGTCACAACAAATCACAGTTGCATCCATCTTTTGACCAAACAAACCAACAAGAATCTTCCTCATCCAGATAGCCTCACAAGTTGCTTGACTAACAACCATGTACTCTGCTTCTGTTGAACTGAGTGCAACTGATCTTTGTTTCCTGTTGTACCAAGAAACAATTATTGATCCAACACTCAAGATCCCACCTAATGTTCTCTTCCTTTCAGATGGACTCGCTAAACAATATGCATCGGTGAAGCCTTGAAGCTTTATTCCCTTTGTCCGTCTGTACCATAAACCATACTGAGTAGTTCATATGAGGTATCTCAACACATGTTTGGATGCCTTCCAATACAACTTGGTCGACCTAACCATTGCTTGACTAAGTTGGTTAACTGAATAACACATGTTTGGTCGTGTGTTCACCAAATACATGAGTGAACCCATAAGCTGCCTGTAAATAGTAACCTCTGCTACTTCACCAGAAGTAGCATCCTCCTTCTTCCAGTTACATGTTAGTGGAGTTTCCATGGGTTTACTTATCTCCATGTGGAACCTTTTGAGTATCTCATTGGCATGCTTTCCCTGACAGACAAAAAGTTCCTCATCAATTTGCCATACTTCCATACCCGAAAATTAGTGCATGAGCTCCAAGTCCTTCATTTCAAACTCTATTGCAAGATCTTCTTTGCAAGACTTGATCAACTTATCATCACCTATCAGAATCAAATCGTCAACATATAAAACAATAATCAACAATTTACCTTTAACCACAATATGATAAAGATTCACATATACTTCATTTTTGTTGAAGCCCAGCCTGGTGAAATAGCTATCTATCCCGGTGTACCAAGCATGAGGTGGTTATTTCAGCCCATACAACGCTCGCTTGAGTTAGCACACATGCAACTTTCTATTGAAGGTCTCAAATCATTCAAGCTGCTCAATATACACATCTTCCTCATTCATGTCATTGATGAGTGTTGTCTTTACATCCATCTGATGTATCTTCCATCCACACTGACAGTGCTAAAATGGATGTGATTGATGAGTACCTTGTAATAGGAGAAAAATTCTCATCATAATCAATCCCTTCCACTTGAGAAAACCCTCTAGCCACAAACCTAGCCTTGTTTTTCTCCACACTACCATTTGCTACTTTCTTTACCTTGTAAAGCCATCTGGAACTCACCACTGACTTGTCTTCCGATCTTGGGAACACATCCCAAACACTATCCATGACAATGGAGTCATACTCCTCAACCATGGCATCAACCCAAACTGGTTGTTGCACTGCTTCCTCAAAATAGGATGGCTCAGTCTCTACACATCCGCTCATTAGAGCCATGTAGAAAGTGTAACTCTCCGATGACCTCCTCTGCCCACACTGTGATGTGGGTGCTCCCACATTCTCTCTAGCATCATGCAATAACCTGTCAGCCTCTCTAGTGCGCTTTCTCCCATCTTTGGAATACTTTGAATGAGTGGGTGTCTCCACTCCCTGATCCTCTACATGTGGCTGCTCCACATCATCCTTAGATTCCTCCTTAGGAGCTAGAAGCTCCTCAACCACATGTGGCTAAAGCTCCCTCTCAAGGGAACATCTCATGGCCTTCTCTTCAACGAATTTTACATCTTTGCGAACCACTGCCATCCTGTTGGTTCGCAGGTACACCCGATAGTTTTGAGGTGTATCAGTGTACCCCACAAATATCCCCAACTTAGTTGTTGGCTCAAGCTTCTTATGTTCATCTTTGGTTACATGGCAGTATACTGATGAACCAAAATCTTGAAGTGTCCCACATCTAGTTTCTTCCCTGAAAAAGCTTCTTGCGATGTACTCATCCCAAGAATTCGATGAGGGCTTCTGTTCTACAAATAAACAGTTCTTTTGCATGCTTCAGCCCACAAGTGTAGTGGTAGGCCCTAATCTTGCAACATCGTCCATGTTGCTCCTACAATGCTTTTGTTCTTCCTTTCAGCCACCCCATTTTGTTGTGGGTTACAAGGTGCTATCAACTCCTATCGAATGCCTTCTAATGCACAATTTTTTTTTAATTCATTCGACACATACTCTCCGCTGTTATCACTCATGAGAGATTTAAATTTCCTGTCAGTATATTTCTCGACCAATGCTCTAAATTCAGTATGATCTTTCTTTTTCATGAAGAAGATTTGACACTTATGAGAAAAATCATCAACAAATATAACATAATACATGTGCTTGACCATGGATGCTATCAAGAACGGTCCACACACATCTGAGTGAACTCGATCGAGGATCACCTGTGCTTGACTATATTTTTCATGAAAGGGAGCTTTGGTGTATTTTCCCAATGTACACCATTTTCATGTGTCTACCTGCTCTAGTGTACCCTTGGGAAGACCAGTAGAAATTTGCTATAGGATTTTCAAAGCGCCATGGTGCAAGTGACCCAACCTCACATGAAACAACTCACCGATGTCTTAGCTTTGCACCTTGTCTGCTTTCGTGCTCAAGGTAGCACAATATTCTACCTCCAACTTGTAGAGATTCTTCACTCTAACCCCTATCCTCTTCACCTTTCTTGTGGCTATGTGACAAAGGAACACCTTTCCCTTACTAAATATCACATCATAGCCTCTATCCTCCAACATGACAACATATACTAAGTTTGTCTTCAAACTAGGAACATACATAACATATCTCAAAGTGAGGGGAGAACCCAACTCCCTCTGAAAGGTAATTGTACCGATCTCGGTAATGTTATACCTCCCATCATCACCCATCTCGATATGCATCTAGAGATTCTTCTCCTCCAAGTTACTGAAGAGCTCTTTGTTATCGGTCATGTGGAAAGAAGCTCCACTGTCTAGGTACTACACACTACCCATCATAGATGACACCATACAAGCGATGAGGGTAAAGTCCAGTTCAAATTGTGAAGCAAGAGCCTCACCTGCCGCTCCTCCTGAGGGCTTCTTATTCGCCTTATTGAGTGAACACTTTGTGGCAAAATTCTCCAGCTCGTGACATTGAATCACTTGACTTTCGACATGTCCTTCTTCTTGCCGCCATGACAAGAATATGATTTGGAATGGGATGAATTCCCCTTCCCTTTCTTTACCTTACCCGCTAAGGCACAATTCACCTCATCATCATGCTTTGATGAGGATCTGTCTCTATTGTTTCGTTGAATCTCTTCCTGTACCAAGTCGGACCACAACTACTCCCACTCTGGTAGCTTCTCCCTCCCATTAACAGAGTCCTGGTAATTGTGCCAGCTCTTGGGCAGTCCTAGAAGTTCTAGGCTCACCAGATCATCTTCGAAAATAGTAATCCTGACACTTCCAAGCTCATCTCGACATTGAATGAAATTGGTCAAGTACTTTGTAATTGAGTCACCCTTATCCATCTTGATCTTTCTGATTTTGTCCTTAAGTGCCAAATTCCTATGGTCATTGCTATTTTGAAACAGGTATGTCAATGCCTTCCACATTGCGAAAGGAGTGTCCTTACTATGGAGAATCGAGACAATGTGATCCCGAACTCCCTCCAGGATAATCCTTCTCGCTTTTGCTACACACTTTCTCCATTAAACGAGATCTTTAGCATAAGATGTTGGAGGCTTCATAATATCATGATCTATGAATTTCTTGAGGCAATTTTCTTCCAGCACTACCTCCATCCCATCCTTCCATGCTATGTAATTCGAGTTTCCCTCCAGGGCATATTCAAGTCTCAAACCGTAGAATGACATATTGCTGAATCTGAAGTATGAACTTGTAAATTTGATTTCACCTACACAACAAATTCACATTATCCTCTTCTATATTGTCTTTATCTTCGATACCATGTAGATTTTTATTGGATTCAACATCTTATGTGATATGCTAAAACACAAGGCAATAATCTACTCTACTCTTCAGTGGAAACCAAAATTGATCGATGAAAATAGTAAGCAAAACAGATAGAATATCAATTTCACATAACACAATATTTCTCTAAGGAAAGCAACTGCTCACTCCAACTATCTATATTGCATTAACCAGAAGATGTAAGAAGAAAATACAATGCTTGTTCAACCCAAACAATCGCTGCAGAAGTACAATTTATCTCTCTACCTCACAAGCCAGCTCAAGCCAACACTTAGTGAATTTTGCTGCCTGCCAAGCTCCTACTCCCTTGCACAATTCCTAAGAGAATTAGCCCATATTTAATTGGTAAATCCTCACTCCATAACTGCGCAATCCATCCATAGGCCCTCAACTAACTGCATGCACGAATTGTACAACTCGGAATATTATACAACTGATAGTACACTATCCCTGAACTCTAATCTCAACTGAGTCTTCCTCTGAACTGACATGCATGAGTTATTTATGAGTGAATATTCAATTAACTGGTGTGGCACTAAGGATGCATTGGTGTTCGTCCCCACTATTAGACCTACTACTAGTTCCTCCAACATTTAGAATTGGTTCTAGACCTCCTACTAGTTCCTCCAACAATTAGAACTTGTTTAACTAACTATAACTCAGTTAGACTGAGTTAATTAATTACAAATCAAAATAACTAAGCCTCAGCCCCTAAAATTTAGGGATCACTCTACATGACTCTAGATAGACTTCCAACTCGAATTTCCTAAGTCAACTAAGTCAATTTAACTTAGTTAACTAGTACAAGTTGCTATGAGAATACAATTTCGATTTAATTCACAATTTAATTCATAATCAACTAATAGTCATTACTCATACTGCTACAAATAGCACCTACTTACACTCAAGCACATATCAGTTGTCTCAGCACATATGTGTTAGTACAACCGTCTTAAAACAAGATCATTCCTTCATGCAATCTTATAGAAACATACATATATCATGCAAGTAATCAAACATTCAGACAAAAAATAAATGACATAATAGACACAAAACACTCAAACACCAAATAAACGACTTAATCAAACATTCAAACACTAAATATATGACATAAACAAACCCATACCTTAATGTGTCTCAGGGGAGGCTATCCTGTCTGCACAATCAAACTAGATTAGCACGATATAAATTCACAACACATCAACTCAAACATAAATAAGGTCATGATATCCATGACAATAACTAGCTAACATGTTCACATCATAAGCTCATAAACAATTTTCATTCATGCATAACAACCACATATGCACAATCAATCTAGATTAGTACAACATAATATCACAAATATGTCAGTTCATACCTGAATATCATAACCATAACCATCTACACAAGCCAATTTACACTACAAGAAAAAATGACATTGGTGAGGGTCAAAAAATGTCACCATAAGCTCATTAGTGACAGTCAAAAGAGCCTCCATCACCAAAAACTAAACGTCACCAAAGGTGGCGTCACCAAAGGTGGCGTCACCAAAAGTATATGCATTGTGGTGATATTCAAGGTCCGTCTCCAATAATGAGTTATAATGATGAAGAGTGATCGTCACCATTTCATATGAGCAGTGGTGACAGACTTTAGCATCTATCACCAAAAAATTGAACGTCACCAAAGGTGGCATCGTAAAAAATATAGGTGTTGTGGTGACATTCAAGGTCTGACACGAATAACGATTACAATGAAGAATAGTGACCGTCACCATTTCATATGAACAACAACAATTTATTGTGATGTTCCTTTAATGGTCTTCACTATTGATGCATATATACAACGACGTTCATTGACCGTCACCATTTCATATTTTGGTGAGGGTCATAAAATGTCACCATAAGCTCATTGGTGACACTAAAAAAAGTGTTTATCACCAAAATTGAATGTCACCAAAGGCCACATTACCAAAAATATTGGTGTTGTGGTGACATTCAAGGTCTGTCACGAATAATTATTATAATGACAGATAGTGAACATCACCATTTCATATGAACAACAATGATTTATGGTGATAGACCTTTTAAGGTTGTTAGTATTGATGCATATATATGGTGGCATTTGTTGACCATAACCATTTCATATATTGGACCTGAATGCGGGTGACACACTTTGATATTAATGAAAACATTGAAGACCGGCGGCAAGAGGACGAACCACTTGGTTGATGGCGCCCCTCCCCATACCACCCTGAGACACCCTCTTGACACACTGTAGGCAACATTTAATGCAGGTCTGAAGCGGAAAAATGCCATTAACTGTTTGGATATGGAGGTACCTCAGCTCATTGTCTCTCCTTCTCCCCTGCTCCACTGCAACTGCCTGCCTCAAGCCTATGAACCCAACTCTCGCACTATAACTGGGTGTCGTTGCTGGTTAGTTTGTTGCGTTGATTTTGGAAATGGGTTTCACCATTCCCATTCTGGTTTCTGCTATCTAACCTTTGCTCAGACTGACCCTGCTCCCCCTCATAATCCCTCTGTTAGTGCTCCCTTTGTCATCGCTCCTTTTGTTACGGCTCCCTCTGAGCACTTAGCCAGAGATACCAGCATGGTGAGACACCGAATGAGAAGTCGAAGAGGCGGAACTCGGGGAGGTAGTTCTCGCCCTTAGACTGATCCGCACCCTGAGCTCGCTGCCTCATCTCCTTCCCTTGAACTGCATCATCCCCAGAGATATGGTGTGAGTAGATATCCTAGTACTAGAAGTGGGCGGGGTCATGCTCAGTCTTCAGGTGCAATTCATGGTGATTTTGCAGTTCACTATGCTAATTTTCCTTTCCCCCTTCATCCCGCTCCCCACTCAACCCAATTCAGGTTTTGTAGCACCCTGACCAGGCCAGTTATTACAGCTACTGTTTCCATCCTCTTCACTAAAGACAATGAACAGACTGCCTCTCAGGTGGAAAATTCCAACTTGTGGCAAGAGGATGCCCCCAGACGCAACAATTGCAAAGACACAAGGAAGAATGAGATGGACGAAGGTATCTTTGCTCTGCATGGCACGAACCTTGGTGGCAGTCAGCATGGTGAAGGGGGTAGCCCTGCAGCCACGTGCCCCTCAGATGGAACTGGTCACGACGGGTCAGCTTTGTAGGCGGCAACTGGTAGGCTTGGCAACGCCCCACTGACGGATGAGCCACATGGCGGTGGTGGGGAGCCTCACGGCAGCGTGTCGAGGGACGAGGCAGATGATTGAGCATGCCCAATTGTTGAGGAACCCATCCTGGATGATTTCAATTAGGTTGACGTGGCTGCCAGGTGTTTGGACGTAGCTGCTAGGTGTATGGACGTGGATGCCAGGGGTTTGGACGTGGCTGCCAGGTGTCTTATGTCTGGTCTTTTTGTTTTTGTTTGCATCTGTTGGAATTTGGTCTCCTGTCTGGATATTATGTCATGGCAAAATCTCACTCTTTCTTTTGTGGATTCTGGTCTTAAGAACTGATACCATTTTTGGTTTTTTTGCTTTCTGTGGACTGGTTTCCCCAATGTTGGGGCAGTCCAGATTTTTGCTAAAACACTATGTTAAAGTTTGTTGAGGCTTTGTTCTCTCTGTACATTATTGTGCATATTAATAGATTATCTTAACTTAGAAAAAAAAAACCATTTCATATATTGGTGAGGGTCGAAAAATGTCACCATAAGCTCATTGGTGATGGTCAAAAGAGTATTTGTCACCAAAAACTAAATGTCACAATTTCATATGAATATCAGGGCATGATGGAATTGAACCACCAACCTCTTGTTTATAAAGTAGGTGCTCTTCCATTGAGCTAACACCCTTTAAAGAATTAGACTTTAAAAAATTATGTCTTGAAACTTTATAAATCTTTGTAAAGGCTTGGAAAATCTTTTACTAAACAAAGAAAATAGCATCGAAACTGCATGTCCCTACCTAATGGTTATGGAAGTTACAAGAAGTGGGTGGAGGGAAAAATAGTTATGTATAAGATACTCAATATGTTTAGTTGAACATTAAATTAAGAAGTGAAACTTTGAAGACATTTATAGCCTATATATGATCTATAATTATCAAACCTAAAATATGCAATTACACCAAAGATTGATTTCTGACCTTGTAAATATGTTGTGATAAATAAAAATCTGCCTCTAAAAGATTATTTGCATGTCAAAAAGTAAAAAAAGGTAAGTATATATGATGAAATTATGAATAATGATCTATATGCTTGAATCCTGCTAGCTATAGGGTCTAGAAAAACTAATTGGGAGTGCTTCTCATTATTAATTAATTCAAGATGTCAAAATACAACAATCAATAACAATGACCCTAAAATGCAACCATTAAACAAATGTAAAAATTATAAACACAAAGTTTGTTTACTATACGTTACTTTTCTTACCATCCAAATTTAGAAATTAGTTCCATTTGCAAAGTAATCCAAGGCATGGCCATACCTAAACGCTTTCTAACAAATTATAATTGTCCAAATCAAATATTGTCCAACTTATTTGATCGCTAGAACAACTTCCAAACTTCAAGATACTAGATTAAAAAGTACTAACTACTATAGCAATTTCAACCTCACTTCTTCATTTAGAGATTTAATTCATTCTATATCTCTCCACACAAGCTAGAATTCACTCCAGATTTCTTTTTGTAATTGTTGTCCCCTTCAGTCTCACATAATGTTGTTTCCCTTAATAATTATTTTCCCCTTCAATATCACATAATGTTGCTTCCCTTTTGTAATATTCCTAACCCAGAATATTCCTCAAACCCCAGCAAAAACTCCAACCAAATATGTGCAAATGATATAATAACCTAGAAGTGATAAAATAATAGTGGAACAACATATAATAATGTAAACCAGGAATATAAGAAGATACACAAGAAATGCTAAGCCATTTTATTATACTGAGCAATAAATGAGTACAAGAGGTGATTAGACAGATGGCACCTTGACTTGCACAAGGCAAGTGAAGAAATACTCTCAGAAAGAAAAGAATGGCCTCTCTACGTGGATGTTGCTGTTGTGCTGATGCTGCTGCTAGAAAACAAATGATGATTTAGGGTTGATCCCCTCCTCGGAAAAAGTTGAAACTCTGGATTCAGACTCTACTCAAGAAACCTAGAAAAACCCAGAAAGCTTTCCTGGAATGCCTCACACTGATTTGCGTCCCAGCTGCTGGAAAACTGTCGTGCTGTTGCTGCTACTGGAAATTGAATGAGGATTTGGGGCTACTCCCCTCCTCAGAAAATACTAAAACTCTAGAATTAGACTCTACTCAAAAAACCCAGAAAGCTTTTCTAAAATGGCCGACCCCCGAAAATCACCCCCTTGGGGTTCTACGCAGTTCCTCAAAGACGCTGATGAAACTGTTGCTGAGATGCTGATGAAACTATTGCTGGAATGCCAATGGAAATACCTTGCCCGAGCAGGCACTCGAAGTCCCCCGGGGCTAAGGGTGAGATCTCCGAACGGAGACACTCAATGCACTAAACAGTGCTATAGACTAGCTAAACAACCAACGTGCTCTAAGTTGAAATGATTATCACAAATGCTCATAACCAGAATGATCCCAAATGAAGGGGTTCCTATCTATTTTATAGCCTCTGCCTCTCACAATCCCTAGGCTCACCTCCTCCTGCGTGATTCCCC
>APFE030618443.1:66096-82035 GCA_000404065.3 Pinus taeda
CTGCAATAATCCTGCGGGATGGCTCATCTCTCCCTTGTTCCTCTAGCAAACATCGCACTCCCGGATGTGTTGGAGTACATCCTCCTTGAGGCCCTTCCATGAGAACCTCTCTCTAATGGCCCTGTAGGTTTTGGTAAACCCATGATGTCTTGCCAAAGGTGAATCATGTGATGCATGGAGTATCTTCTTCTTGAGCTGAGACCCCTCAGTCAAGAAGATCCGGTCTCTGTAATAGATGATCTCATCAACCACCCTATACCTATCATCCGCCACATGCCCATCCAGAACCTCACATGCAAACCTGTCCTTGGAGTACTCTACTAAGAGTCGAGCCCTCTAATCTATATCCAAGCTCATGAGAGACAACGTGGCTAGTCTACATGAAAGGGCATCTGCTACCACGTTGTTCTTACCCTTGACATACTCAATGTCAAGGTCATATGCTTGGATCTTACTGATCCACTTCTTCTACCTCTCTTGTAGTTGCTTCTGCTCCAAAAAGAACTTGAGGTTGTTGTGATCAGTCCTCACCTTGTAGTCAATGCACATCCTCAATGTACCATCCTTCTTCTTCACCAACACCACGGAAGAAGCAAAAGTACTCGTGCTCGGTTGAATGTGCCCAAGAGCTAGCAACTCCTGGATAGCCCACTCAATCTCATCTCGATAGGCCTTGGGGTGCCTATAGGGAGTGGTGAACACTGCCTGGATGCCCTGCTCAAGCTCGATAGTGTGCTCAAACCCCCGGTCCGGTGGCTTTCCTGGTGGAATCTCCCCAAACATTATGGCATACCGGTCAAGGATGGACTGTATCTCTGGATGTACTGTCCGCTCTGTAGTCCTTGCCTCTGATGCACGCAACTCTACTGCCCACTCTATGTCTCCCTTTCGGAACACTACCTCCATCCGATGAGCTGAAACAGTCTGAGGTGGATATGTGTGCTGTCCCCGTATCTTCTCATGCCTCCCTGTCTTCTCATCATCCCACTCCATCTCCAGGGTCTTCCAATCTGTCGTGACCTTCCCTAGAGTGATGAGCCACTAAACACCTAGTATCATGTTGGTGTCCAGAATATCGACCACGAAAAAGTGGTCAGTCAATGTGTAGGTGCCCATTGTCACTGATAGCTCTAGAGCATAATGAGCACACATCATAGTCTGGTCTCCTGGGACCAAAACTGAAAACCCATCGAAGCTCTCTATCTGTATACCTCTCCGCTCAACCATCTGTGCATCGATGAAGTTGTGGGTGGCCCCACTGTCAACCAAAACTGATACATGCTGGCCATGTACTGTCCCTCATACGCGTAGCTTCAGATACTTGGGAACTCCTTGCAACACTGCAAGGGCCTCTCTGGTGGGTGCAAAAGATGCACCACCTGCTGCTGGTGGTGGAGGTGGCATAGGTCCCTGTATGGCATGGCTATCTCTTGCCTCCACATCCTCCTCATCATCCTCTTCTCCACTGCTCTCGAAGAAGACCTCAATAAAATGTGCTCTGCCAATAGCACATCTATGTCCTGGTGCCCATGGCTCATAACAGGTGAAGCACAACCGCTTCTTCTTCAGCTCCCTCCTGGCATCATCATCAAGTTGTACTCGTCTTGGGTTCCCCTTTGGAGGTGGAATCCTCACATCCTTCCCCTTAGACTGGAAAGTCTGTCTCTGGGGGTAAGGTGTTCGGGTCCTGGGTAAGACATCCTGTAAGTCTCGGGTCCTGCTGATAGCGTCCTGGAGCGTAGCTGGTCTAGTGGATCAGACTAGACCCCGAAGTGGCTCTTCTAACCCCTCAACATATATATAGACCCTCTGTGCCGTGGAGAGGTGTGGCACCATCACAGAGACCCTCAAGAAATCTGCAATGTAGGTCTCTGGGCTCCCTGTCTATTTGAGCCTCGTTAGCTCAACGAAATGCTGCTCTGGATCCCTCCGATGAAATCGCTCCATCAGTCTCCTGGTAAACTCAACATATGACGTCACTGTGGAGTGCCCCAATGTAACCATCCATGAAACCACCAATCATGGGCCTCGCCATCAAAATGCAATGTTGCCACCTTGATGGCCTCTGCCTCCAACATCTGGTTAAGCTGGAAATAAATGTCTAGCTTCTCCACCCAAGACTTTGCCGAACTGTTTGATGAGCCATCAAACTTAGGTAAATGGAATCTGCTCGCTGCATGGTGGGTGTCACCATCATGGTAATGCTGGTACCCTCTGTGATGATCGCGGGGTCTGCTATCCCGCTGGAGCTGAACAAAATCTTTGAATGAGAGGGCTTCCCTGAACTCCTGCCCATAGGCCTGGTACTTTGCAAAATAATCGCCCATATGCCCGGGCTCTACCTCCTGCTGGGCTGCGGCCCCCGTGTCTGCTCCTAAGAAGGTGGGCATGGTAGAGCGTGTAGGGGCATGTGAGGCCCCCTGCTGCGTAGTATCACGCTGCTCTGGCAAGTGATGGGATGCACCTGATCCCTCACCGATCTGAAAAACTTGTGGGCTCTCCCGCTGTCTAGCCTCTACTGCCGTGAATCTCTGCCCCATCACCTCAATCCGCCTCGACAAATCCTGCACTGATTTGAGAAGCATATCCGCAAATCTCTTCCCGTCCTCCTCTGCCATCTGCTCTACGTCTACCACAGTTTCCTCTTGTTTTGCGTCTGCCACAGGAACACAATCTCCCTCTCCGTAGGTATTCTCCAACCTACGCCCAGTGTCTCTGTATCTCTGACCTCTGTAACAGATATCGGGTTTTTCCCCTGGTGTCATAGATTGCTAGCTCCACAGGCTGAGCTAGATCTATGCTCTGATACCACTGTAATATTCCTAACCCAGAATATTCCTCAAACCCCAGCAAAAACTCCAACCAAATATGTGCAAATGATATAATAACCCAGAATTGATAAAATAACAGTGGAACAACATATAATAATGTAAACCAGGAATATAAGAAGATACACAAGAAATGCAGTGAGAAATGCTAAGCCATTTTATTATACTGAGCAATAAATGAGTACAAGAGGTGATTACACAGATGGCACCTCGACTTGCACAAGGCAAGTGAAGAAATACTCTCAGAATGACAAGAATGGCCTCTTTGCGTGGAAGCTGTTGTTGTACCGCTGCTGCTGCTAGAAAACAAATGATGATTTGGGGCTGCTCCCCTCCTCGGAAAAAGCTGAAACTCTGGATTCGGGCTCTACTCAAGAAACCTAGAAAAACCTAGAAAAACCTAGAAAGCTTTCCTGGAATGGCCTCACACTGATCTGTGTCCCAGCTGCTGGAAAACTACCGTGCTGCTGCTGTCGCTTGAAATCGAATGAGGATTTTGGGCTGCTCCCTTCCTCAGAAAAGGCTGAAACCCTGGAATCAGACTCTACTAGAAAAACCCATAACTCTTTTCTAAAATGGTTGACCCCCGAAAATCACCCCCTGGGGTTCTGCGCAGTTCCTCAAAGACGCTAATGAAACTGCTGTTGAGATGCTGATGAAGCTACTGCTAGAATGCCAATGGAAATACCTTGCCCGAGCAGGCACTCGAAGTCCCCCGGAGCTAAGGGTGAGATCTCTGAACGAAGACACTCAATGCACTAAACAGTTCTGCAGACTAGCTAAATAGCTAGCGTGCTCTAAGTCGAAATGACTATCACAAATGCTCATAACTAGAATGATCCCAAATGAGGGGGTTCCTCTCTATTTTATAGCCTCTGCCTGTCACAATCCCTAGGCTCACCTCCTCCTGCGTGATTCCCCTCTTGCCATGTGTCTGCGTGGGCCCCATTTCTGCGTCCCCCTTTGGCCCCCTTGACTCCTCCTTAAGTCACAACGTTGTGCTACTAGGAAGTGACTTTTTATTATTAAAGTGAGTTATGTCCACCGCCCTCACTTTTTTATTTATAAATAACTATAGAAGGCAAAAATTGGGCAAAATCGAATATTCCAATTAGCCATGGCTAATTAGGAATATTACACCTTTAAAGGGAAAGCAATGCTTCTTATATTACAATTAAAAAACAAGACTATTACAAAAAATATTATATCTATGGACTAAGTGTTACCCATGATGGCTTCCTTGACCAATAAGAGCGAGAAGTGTCAAGGGCCTTAAGCTCCCACCTTGAATGTATCAATATCCATTCTAAAAGTCTACTTTGGTTGTATTATATGATAATATCCACTAACTTGACTTCAAAAGTTGATGCTAAATTCAGCTTCAAGGAGTTTCAATTAAAGGCTACGTCACACAATTCAAGTTTAGGAATGATTAGATTTGATTCAAATTCAAATCTTCTGAAATGGTTTGGATGAGGTTTTCCATTATATATTATAGAAAGTAATATATAAGTTTATGTTTGTATTATATTTATATAATATAATAAAGATGTAATTATAATTATTAGCATAGCCAACAACTTCTTTGTCTCTTAATTAAATCATAATTGCTAGTTGGTGGCTTGGTAATTGTAATTTAGGTCAAATTTACTTAACATTTGACAAATGGTTTCAAGTTCCAACAGTTGGTTTTAAGCTCCAATTTTAAGTTTTTGAGGACCCATGTTTTTTCCCTGTATCTATCTTTACTTAATATAACCTATTTAAAATGTGAAAGATAGGTAAATTTGTCTTGTGTCCAATGGGAAAGACTCCAAATAAATTTGTCTTCTTTTCTGGTGGAGTCTTGTATCTATCTTTAATTAATGTAACCTATTTAAAAGTTGAAAGACTCCAGGTAAGTTTGTCCTTTGTCCCATGGAAAAGACTCCAGATAAATTTGTCTTCTTGTCTGGTGAGAAAGACTTTAGGAAAATGTCCTCGTGTCCAATGGGATCCAACAGAGACACTGCCACTTCTCTCATATCTCTCGGTGATTCTTTATCTCTCGATGTTTCATGATCCTAAAAAGTAGTATCATGGACAATTACCCTAGGTTACCCATGCAATATGTTGTGAACAATTCACTTGACTCCTACAAAGAGATTGAAAAAAATTATAGAAATTAAAATAGTTTCTATTTAATTTCTTAATTTGGTCTAACACTTAACACAAATCTTGTTTTAAATTGAAATGTTCAATAACGGAGATCATGAATACTCACATGAAAAGCAGTGACCTTGTTTCAGATTGAAATGTTCAACAACAGAGATCACGAATACTCACAAAAAACACACAAATCTTGTTTTAGGTTGAAATGTTGAATAACAGAGATCATGCATACTCCCATGAAAAGAAGTGACCTTGTTTCAGATTGAAATGTTCGACAACAGAGACCATGAATACTCGCATTAGAAAATGTGACCTTATTACAAATTGAAATGTTCGGTAATAGAGATCATGAATACTCACTTGGTTCCTTAATATTCTAGAGGAGGATGAAAAAATAAAAATAATTTATATTTTATTCTACTTTGATTTGGTCTCACACTTGACACAAATCCTAATCTTATTTCAAATTCAAATTGTGTTAATCTTATTTCAGATTGAATTATTCAATAACAAAGATCATGAATACTCACATAAAAAGCAGTGATCATCCCTGCAAAATCCCCTGCCACAAGTTTGATTTTCATGCTTACAAGACTGAACATGTGTTCATGCTTCGATACAAATCCTGCACCTGCCCAACCAAATTGGGGCTTGCTTCATAATATTTTCCAAACAAATTCCAATAAAAAACTTTTATGGACTATAACTACCAAAAATAAGATTAAGCAATACCCACCTGAATTTTTATCCAAGATGAGCTCTATTGACTTGTCTGCCATTATCTTCACATGATTAGCCGCTGATGTGACTTTAAAATCCCCATAAAACAATGTTGGGTTTGTAGCCATAGAGGTTAAGCCAATAGCAAATGTAACAATGAAATCCATCATCCTGCACCAGTTCCTTGGCCTCTCCATTGTCTTATCCAGAATGATGGAGGGGAAAAGGCACACGAAATGTCCCATGAATCTAGAGAATTTAGAGAGAAAATTTATATTGGAAAACTCAACTTTTATAAGAGAGCTGAGACCAGGTCATAGATATCCCCAATATGCTAAGAAAATCCATGCCCTTATCCAGTCGTTATGCATCAAACACACCACCTATCCTGCTTCATTTCTCTACATCTGTTCCATCCTAATTCTTTGCCTCCTCAACAATCAATCTAAAGGGGGTGGAGAGGGGAGGAAGACAAACATGATGATCCCACTTCATTCCACTCCCTTACATCGTGCCTATCTCCATCCTAGATTAGAATAATATAGAGCAGTGACCATGGAGTGAAAAATAAGTGGAAACTAGTAGTCAAATGGCACATAGCATAGAGAATGACTTGGCATAGGGGCACGATGATGAATTGGACTCTAAAAATAACATGCAACATGCATGAGCAACAAGGTATTAGGAGAATCTACTTTACCACACAATATGATGTCATTTTGTTTGTAAGAATTTTCTTTGCACAATTCATGTGGAATAAAGAGCTAAGTGCCAAATCCGATAGATAAGTTTGGCTGAATGGAAATTAATGGTGATTGTAGCCTTCATTCCAAAAAACAGTAGTTATGGCTATAATAGGAAAAACATGGGAATTAATTCTTTTTGAAAAACTCAAAATCATGTAGAATCTAATGAGAAAATCCCTGCAATTCAGGAAAGTAGATTTGGCATGTAACTTCGGCTTGAATGGTGTGCATTCCCACACCTAAAATTTTGTTGGTGGTGAATAATAAAGGAGGAGGACATATAAGTATCATTAGCAAAGAATTTAGAGATTTTATCATACAAACGATGATAAGGCAAAATCTCGAATACGTCTTAGCATGGCCAAGTCATTAAATCATGAAAAACATGTCCAATATTTGTGCACAGATCTTCAAAGAGAGATGAAAACAAAATTTTTTAAGCTTTGTTTAAGGAATAAAAGATGATTCTTTGACATTAGAACTAAAGAAGGTTCACTTCTCCTAGGTTAGAGAGCTCCATTTATAGATACCATTGAATATGGTTCCAAAAGTTGGTTTCACGAAACAAATTTGTTATTGTTCAATGATCATCTGTGACCGTATCATATATAATAGATGAAAAGTCAATGTTTAGTCCTATGCATCCTCATGGAAATGCTATCATGAAATGTAAGAGGCATGGGCCCAAAGGTTAAACAAAGGTCACTTAATAGAAAGATCATCCTAGAAAAAATAGACATCATATTCATTCAAGAATCCAAGCTTGATGAAAGCAGGATCGAAGACACAAAAAGGAGAATATAAAAGAATGCTGAAGAAATTTCTATAAGTGCCACAGGGCATAAGTGGAGGGATAACTACATGGATGACCTTGGAAATATTGGATGTTCTGGATGTTAATAAAGCCAGATTCCGGATAACCATAAGGTGCCCTCCAAAATATGGGACAAGCATTTCTACCTCACTAATGTTTATCAGTTTATGGTCCTGCTTTAACAATCCTCAAGCCTAATTGCTAGAATCTGTTATCTAGAGAGAGAAAGTCTTGAATAACTTACAATGGATTGTTGGTGGGGAGTTGAACATAATTTTAGGGGTGCATGAGAAGAAAGGTTGGTTGCAGCCTATATGGAAATCCAAATTCAATTTTGTATGATTTTATCCAAAAGGATTTCCACATTTACATTACCCATAGAAATGGATATTTCACTTGGAATAAAAATATAAATAGGAAAGGTTTTGTTATGAAAATATTACACATATTTCTTCTTAACAAAGAATAGATAGAGGGTGATTTTGAGTTTGACTTAGATTCTCTCATCAATAGAGGAACCCTCTCAAATCATTAGCAGGTCAATCCCTCTTATATCTTTGGGGTGATCTCTCTAATCATAGAAAATGATGAAAAACCAAACAAGGACCTCTTGAAATTAGAGCTTATGTGTCCCTCTCACTCTGATTTCCTTATTAAAATTTAGAAGTTGTGGAAAGATTATCAAGTGGTGGGATCCAAAATGTTTATCATGCAAAAGAAACTCCAACATCTAAAAATTCCAAACTATTAGTTTGGAACAAGGAGATCTCTCATAATACTCTTAAAGGAGATGAAATCGTTGAAGCTACAAATGAAAATCCTTCAATCATCTCTTGAAATACTGATCTTATCGGTATATTTTTGAAAGAGAAGGAATCCTTAGATATAGGAATGCAAACCCTTCAATCATCTCTTGAAATAGTGATCTATCTCTAGATTTTAAAAATAAGGAAGTTTAGCCAATAGCCAAGTTGCAGGAGAACTTTAAAAAAAGAGGAAATTTTCTTGTGTCATAAATCTAGAGTTCATTGGCTCCAAGTAGCGGATCCTAAATTTTTACGCTTTCATAATCATGTGTTGTTCGAAGATCAATTAAACACATCTCTTAAAAGACAGCAAGCACTGTAGACATAATGAAATGGAAAGGCAGAATAATCTCTATATGGAAGCAGTAAATTACTTCCAAAAACTCCTTTCAGAGCATGGAAAGAGTTTTGAAGTAGAAAAGATGCAATTATCAAATTTTCCCAAGCATGGTCTCTAAGAAGGCCATTGAGGACTTGCTTAATCACATTCAAGAACATGGTATCGATGGGTCCCCTATTGACTTTTTATAGATGGCACGAGAGATCATTAAAATATACTTCTTAGAAGCAGTTGAAGAATCGAAGAAATCAAGGGTTATGCTCAAAGCTTTAAACACAAATTTTCTAATAAAAAACATCCCATAGGAATGAGCTTTGAGTGTTAATAGCTTCAGGCCAATATCCTTATGCAATTCTGCATGTAAGATTATAACTAGGATTATCTTTTTGAGATTTAAGACTCAGTTACAAGTATTGATTTCAAATGAACAAGGAGATTTGCCAGGACACCAAATCTTCTATTTCCTTGTGAAAGTCCAAGAAGTCACCCACTCTCTAAATACGAGGAGGATGCAATGTCCTCAAGCTTGATCTAGCTAAAGCCTACAATAAGATTAGATGGGACATTCTTCATGAAATTCTACTTAAACTAGTTTCTCAGCCCAATAGGTCAAATGGGAGTAGCATTTCTTTTCTTTTGCATCCTTTGTTCTTCTCAGCAATGAGGGTCCCTCTAATTTCTTCAAGGCCTTTAGAGGACCTAAGCAAGGTTTCCCTCTCTCCCTATTCCTTTTCATTATTCTCATGGAACCACTTGGTAGAACTTTGGTTAAGGATGCTTGGTAGACCCCGTGAAAGATTCCACCTTAGCTAGTAAACCTACTCTTATCTTTTGTTATGTTATGTTCTGGAAAAAGTATGGAATCTATCTATCTAGAGACATCAAAGATGTTGGAAAATCAAGTACCAGAACTCAAACCTATTGGATTGTTCAAGACTATTTTTTGGGTGTTTTTCCCTCTATGACAAACATATTTTGGGTAGCAGAATTGTGGAGGGTATCGTCACATTTTTAGGGAGAAATACTAAGACACTACGGTCTCCTTGTAGCAAAGTTTCATAGGCCGCATAAACCACAGCCTAACCACCCGCAAACATCCGCAGGCCGCATGAGCCGTAACCTAGCCGCAAGGCCAAAATCTACTGCAGTAGAATCAACTCGCCCCCCCTGAAGCAGACTCGTCATCTCCCCTGAGGCACTTCGGATGAGCATTGGAACCCTATTCTGATGCTTTTCTGTTCCCATTTTGAGGTTATTCGGTCATCTTCTAAGTGAAGGTTGGAAAAATCTTTGAGACAAGGTTGTTCATACCCCGAAGGTACATTCAAGGCACTTTGGTGAAATCTTTCCTGAAGTTTTAGTGAAGCAAGAATACATCTACAAAGTGATCTTGAAGTACAGGTTATGAAAATTGTAGAAGAGTACAATTCGACTAGTAATTTAAAAAAAATTAAATTATTTGACAGACAATGTTGTGAAATATTAGTGGAACAATTACTGGTTGTTGAACAAGTCAATTCTATGTATTGTGCCATTGAGAGATCATATTACCGTTGACTAGAATATTTTGTGTTTGTAAAGTGATATCTGTTGTTGTGTAAAGATCTATTGAGTTTTTGTTGAAACCCCTAGAATTAAAGCCCTGGGAAGGAACAAAAATCACCCTAGGTCACTACAAAATTTACCACAAAAATAAAGAAATATTAATTTAAAGACTACGTCACATTTTATGTTTGATGGAAACAAATAATGAACAAGATGATGAAATATTCTTCCAGTGGCTTGTCAATTTAAGTTGGGTGTAATAGGTTTAATTGGTAATCGAACTATAACTACTATAGACTATCAAATATGCCATAACAAAACAACTCTGAATCCATTAACTCTCCACTGCATTAATATTTGTCATTATTTTAGACGCTCACCAATAATTAATATTCTAAATTATTTTATGTCTTTTTCCTATATTTATTTTTTAGAAATTAGAATTTGATGGCTTCCTTAAAATTTTCCTTGACATTAGTTCTATCCCCACAGATACCATCATAGAAAACCTAAATGCCACACAAAAGAAGATGATTCTCACAATTTGAACTCCAAACACATACATGCTAACATTACAGGTGGATTTTAGTTGACAGAAAACAAGGCTCTAACCCAAAGTGCTCCCTCTCATGATTTGGGAATTGTAATCCCTGCTAATTTCAAGAAAAACTGCAAATAAAATATCTCTCAAGCATTTATGTAATATTACACAAACATATAAGCTCTCATTAATGAAAGAAAGGGAGGGCTCTAATAAGTTAAACAAACCCTGATAGACATCATGCATTGCATTCATCTACCAAAGGAGACTTAAAAGCCTCATGTGTACCTTAGTGATTATGGGCTTTGCTTGGCCCATGGCACCTTATTCACAATCTCCCAGCGTTTACAGTGCCTCAAATCCACTATAAGGGACATATTTGAGAATAATTTACTGAATTTGACTACAAAATGGTAATTTACCTATAATGGTTTTAACTTTTACTTACCAATGAATGAAGGGCGGCCTTTACTGAGTAACTTCAAGCTAAATTTATAAATGACATTATTTGTATTCTTTTATGAGTAGTGTTTCTTATGTCTTTACCATAGTCATCTATTTGTAATCAAAGGGCCATTATATAATGCTACACAATTTACCTTTATACACAGTTGCATTGAGTTTGAAGTTACCTAAGTGGGTTTTGTCAATATGGTGGTATGCTAGATCAGTCTAAGTGGTGCACTGCATATGACCCCCACCATGGTTCAAGTCTCAACAATGGCACACACTTATGCTTATGCTCATGCTTGTGGGTGTGCCACCACACATATTAGCAATCAGGGCCAAGTGCATGTACTAGTTATCTTTTGCGGAAAAGATACCATCCACACACAACCTACTAGCCAAACAAATCCAACTTGAATGTCATTGGTTGTAGTCTCTCCCAAGTAGGACAAGGTGTAGTCAACATATCATGATAACAACAAGCCAATCAACAAAAAATGAACAAGATGATGAAATACTCTTCGAGTGGCTTGTCAATTTTAAGTTGGGTTTAGTAGGTTTAATTGGTAATCCAACTATAACTACTATAGATTATCAAAGATGCCATAGGAAAACAACTCTGAATCCAGTAAATCTCCAATGTGTTAATATTTGTCATTATTTTACATGCGCACCATAATTAACATTCAAATTTATTTGATGCCTTATTCCTATATTTATTTTTTAGAAATTAAAATTTGATGGCTTAAATTTTTCCTTGACATCAGTTTTATCCCCAAAGATACCATCATAACAAACCTGAATGCCACAAAAAAGAAGATGATTCTCATAATTTGAACTCCAAACACATACAAGCTAACATTACAGGTGGATTTTAGTTGACAAAAAACAAGGCTCTAACCCAAAGTGCTCCCTCTCATGAGTTGGGAATTGTAATCCCTGTTGATTTCAAGAAAAAATGCAAATAAAATATCTCTCAAGCATTTATGTAATATTCCACAAACATATAAGCTCTCGTTAATGAAAGAAAGAGAGGGCTCTAATCAATTAAACAAGCCCTGAAAGACATCATGTGGTGCATTCATCTCCCAAAGGAGACTTAAAATCCTCATGTGTACCTTAGTGATTATGGGCTTTATTTGGCCCACGGCCCCTTATTCACATTCTCCTAGCTTTTACAGTGCCTCAAATCCACTATAAGGGACATATTTGGGAATAATTTACTGAATTTCACTACCAAATGGTAATTTACCTATAATGGTTTTAACTTTTACTTACCAATGAATGAAGGGTGGCCTTTACTGAGTGACTTCAAGCTAAATTTATAAATGACATTTATTTGTATTCTTTTATGAGCGGTGTTTCTTTTGTCTTTACTATAGTCAGCTATTTTTCTGTAATCAAAGGGCCATTATATAATGCTACATAGTTTACCTTTATACACAGTTGCACTGAGTTTGAAGTTACCTAAGTGGGTTTTATCATTATGGTGGTATGCTAGATCAGTCTAAGTGGTGCATTGCATATGACCCCCACCATGGTTCAAGTCTCAGTAATGGCACACACTTATGCTTGTGGGTGTGCCACCACACATATTAGTAGTAAGGGCCAGGTGCATGTACTAGTTGTCTTTTGCAGAAAATATACCATCCACACACAACCTACTAGCCAAACAAATCCAATTTGAATGTCATTGGTTGTAGTCTTTCCCAAGTAGGGCAAGGTGTAGTCGACATATCATGATAATAGGAAGCCAATCAACAAAAAATGTGGGTTCACTAAAATAAGTGTAAGTTTTATGTAATCATTCAACAGATTTTCCTTAACGGAGTGGCAAGTTAGAATGCTTGCAATGATTATGAACATGGCACAAAGTCTAGGCTATGTCACAAGGTTCAATGAACTTCAACCATAAAGTTTAAAATTTAGTGAATTCAACCAAATTCAAAGGGCCAAGTGCATGTGATAGGTGTCTTTTGCGGAAAAGATACCCTCCACACACAACCTACTAGCCAAACAAATCCAACTTGAATGTCATTGGTTGTAGTCTCTCCCAAGTAGGGAAAGGTGCAATCGACATATCATGATAACATGAAGCCAATCAACAAAAATGTGGGTTTACTAAAATAAGTGTAAGTTTTATCTAATTATTCAACAAATTTTCCTAATAGAGTGGCAAATTAGAATGCTTGCAACGATTATGAACATGCAACAAAGTCTAGGTTATGTCACAAGGTTCACTGAACTTCAATCATAAAGTTTAAAATTCAGTGAATTCAACCAAATTCAAAGGGCCAAGTGCATGTACTAGGTGTCTTTTGCGGAAAATATACCCTCCACACACAACCTACTAGCCAAACAAATCCAACTTGAATGTCATTGGTTGTAGTCTCTCCCAAGTAGGACAAGGTGCAGTCGACATATCATGATAACATGAAGCCAATCAACAAAAAATGTGGGTTCACTAAAATAAGTGTAATTTTTATCTAATTATTCAACAGATTTTCCTAACATAGTGGCAAATGAGAATGCTTGCAACGATTATGAACATGGCACAAAGTCTAGGCTATGTCATAAGGTTCACTGAACTTCAACCATAAAGTTTAAAATTCAGTAAATTCAACCAAATTCAAAGGTTTGTCCCGAATTCATAGAGATTCATCCCTATATCTGTGCATAGTTTTAAAAACCAGAACCAGGTTTTGAACCAGCCCAACTATCTAATCGAGTTTTGAACTAGAAACGGGTCTAATTAGATTCAATGAACCAAATTTGAAAAAATACATATAAATAATTAATCTATAATGAGACATCCTATGAAAATTGATGGCACTATTAAAAATTTAAGTAAAAATACTTTAAGAATTTGACATTACCATTGATTGCCGAATTGCTTGATGGCCTAGGTTCAAATACTAGTAGCAAATCAAGCTAGGTTCAAGACTTGGGTCACTTTGACACAATGGATACTTATCTATGGCAGAATTTAGTCAAACACAACATGTTTGTAGTGTGGATCATCTTGGAAGTTGTGTGCCGTAAAAAGGCAAAGTATGCCTTATCTGTTTCATGGATTGGGCTAATTAAAATATATAAAACAATTCTTTTAGTTACTTAAAATAATTAGCTATCAAAGTACCACCCAACTATTGTCTGGTCGCAAATTAGGACACAAGCAACAATAATAACCGGGGTTGAAAAGGTGGCAGAAGATAAGGCCAATTTCAAAACATGGTTTCCTGTGACGGAATAGATACTCCTAAATGACACTTACTCAGGCAGGGGTAATCTATTTTGTTAGTATGGATCATATATGAAGTTTTAAATCATAGACAGATGTTTGGGCCTCCTCTATTCTATAGACTGGGTTATATAAAATGGATAAAACAATTATTTTCATTTTAAAGAGAATTCCATAACAATAGTCCATCCAAGCATGTTCTAGTGGCAAGTGTGAACATGGAAATAATGATTAACAAGTTCAAAAACTAGTGGACTCAGTGCATGTGCTAGTGCATTCTTCTATTTAGATTATTTCAGGTTCAAGTACTAGGACTACTTTGTATTCAAGTCCCAGGCAACTTTAATAGAATAGATATGCTCAAAAGCAACCACACATCAAAATAATCATGTTTGATCAAAGAGGGATTGTTGTAGCGGGAAAAAGAAGGCACTGATATTTCCCTCCACTAGGTTTCCCATTTGAATGTGGATGATTGTACTCTCTTCCAAATGGTAAGGCTAACTAACCACATTGTAGAAAGTGACAACCACCCTCCAACATAAAGTGGGTTTAACAGATGTTTTATCTAGTTACTTAATAATGCCACAATGGTTGCAATGATGATGAAGTTAAAAATCCCGGGGGCTCACTACCCATATTAGTCGTCTTCTATTCACATATAAGGTCAGGATTAGGTCTTGTGTTAATTTGACAAAATAAAAACTACTTGATAGAAGCCCTTAGCCAAAGGTGACCTCTTTGTAGTGTGCTTCATCTATGAAGTTTATCATCATCTAGTAGCAAATTTGAACGCTTGCAAAATCTAGTTGGCTCACTACTTGTGCTAGTGTAGTCTTCTATTCAGATAATTTTAGGTCCAAGTCCTGGGGTATTTGAGACCTAAGTGACTTTAAAAGAATAAATAGAAGGAACTGCTACTCATAATTGACCTATTTCATCAATGGGGGCTTTTCTGGTTGGTAAAAGTGGGGCACTGTTACTACCAACATAGTTACCAATCAAACGAGAAAATGAACTGGTACCCATTTTTTTGAGGTAGCAAAAAATCACCCGATTTTGAAAAGTGGTGATAGCCATAATACATTTTTTCTAGCATATTTTTGGCACTTTAAATTTTCTTATGTATCAAGTATGAACATTTTTTTCGATGTTAGTAATTTTCATGCTGATTTTGAGAAGTGTTGATGCAACATCAACACATTTTTTTTTTAAATGTTAGTGATTTTCATGCTGATTTTGAAAAGTGTTGATGCAGCATCAACACATTTTTTTAGAGGGCTTATTTTTGACACTTTAATTTTTTTTTTTTTACATATCGAGTGTGAACAATTTTTTTTTTGTTAGTGATTTTCATCTTGATTTTGAAAAGTGTTGATGAGCATCAACCTTTTTTGTTTGAAGGGCTTAGTTTTTACACTTTAAAATTTCTAATGAAATAAGTGTGGATACTTTTTTTTAAATGTTGGTGATTTTCATGTTAGTAATAAAACATAAAAGTAAAAATAAAAACACATGACAAAAAAATCAAATACAAAAAATATATATGTAATTAAAAAAAAAAGCATGACAAAAATAAAAATAATAAAAACATGTTAGTAATCAAACATAAAAATATATAAAAAATTAAAAATAAAAAGCATAACACATAAAAATAATAAGAAAACATGACAAAAAAAACATAAAACATGTTAGTAATAAAACATAAAAATTAAAAGTAAAAACCATAAAAAAATGAAATACAAAAAATATATAAAAAA
>APFE030618443.1:96285-131384 GCA_000404065.3 Pinus taeda
TTAAATTTTTTTCTTTTGTATTTTTGTGTTTTTTTAATTGTTTTTTTCCTTTCAATATTCGAAATTTTGTTTTCTTATGTATCTTTCATATATATATTTTTGTAGGGTCTGTGTCGACGCTTGTCTAGCAACCCAATCCCATTATGTGCAATTTGATAGTTGATTTTAATTTTTTCGTTATAATGAATCGAGTTTGTCTCACAATGTGTTAATTTCATCATTGGTCTTTAAGTTTTCGTTACAATTGGTTGAGCTCACCTACATTGCGTGTCAATTCGATAGTTGATTTTTTTTTGCAATGTATCAAGTTGTCTTAGGCTAAGATTTCAAAATCGCTATATGTTTAGCATTTAAAAAAAATTACTTTTGGTATAATAACTCTTTGATTCAGGGATTCAATTTTAAACTTTTTTTAGTCATAATTTTTTTCCATAATGTCATGTTCGAAATATTTTGAAAATTTACGATTGTTTTGTAGCCATAATCTTTGATTTTAATTCCATGGTTGAAAAATTGTCAAGATTTTAATGTTTTTCTAAGTTGTGATATTTTATCTTTAATGTTATGGCTGAAAAAAATTATAAATATTTTATCGTTAATGTCATGCATGAAAATCATTGGAAATTTATAGTTTTTCTCAATCACGACATTTTTTTTTTAACGTCATTATTAAAAAGTGTTGAAAATGTACCTTGAAAAAAAAACGTTGTTCCGGCATCAACACTTTTCGATTTCAAGGTGTTTTTTGCACCAAACAAAATGGATTTTATTATTTTTTACTATTATTTTTAAAAATATTGGAAAATTTATTTACTTCTGAATATATATATATTATATTATATATATATAATATATATAATAATAAAAATTAAAATTCCAGCATCAACACTTTTTGATTTCAAGGTGTTTTTCATGTTTTTCGGGATTTTTGGGCTTGAGTACCTGTTTTAAGGTAATAGTTCCCATTTGATTGGTAACTATGTTTAACTTGACGAATTGCCTAACAAAGTACAAAGCCCAAGGGTTCATTACGCATACCGACATGGCCTTTTGTGCAGATAAAGCATGGTTCAAGTCCTAGATTACTTTAACAAAATAGATACTCCTCAGCAACGTCGCTTAATCAAATGTAACTTGTTTTCCATGTAAATGATCTATGTAATTTTGTGCACTAAATAGGTAAGCATGACTTCTCTATTTCATAACTAAGCCTTAGTTATTTTACATAATTCCCTGACAAAGTGTCCATCCAACCATTGTCTAGTGGCAAGTTTGAACACCAACAACAATGATTGGTTGGGATAAAAAACTATTAGTCTCACTAACTGTGCTAGCATAACTTTCATTCAAATGTTTTCGGGTTCAAAGCCCAGTGTAGCTTTGATATAAGAGGTACCCTCAAGAGCAGCTACTAGTTAAAGAAGCTTGTTGGGTTAGTGAAAACAGGGTGTTGTTATTACCCCCATCGAGGCTCAAGTCATCCCGTGACATTTCTACTCACTGGCAGTTGTGCTTCTGGTTCGCTACCTAGGATTGCTTCCGCTGCTCTATCTGGGTATTTGTTGGGGATCAAGTACAAGTTTTTGGTAAAAATGTAGGAATAGATAGCCTCTCAACTAGAGGATCAGAATACCATAATTTGACAACATGAATTTGTACTCTCCTAGATTGGGGTAAGTCGAAATTGCAAGATAAAACACCACCCAAAGAAATACCCCATTTTTAATACAGATCCCATATGAAATTTTATGGTTTGAACAATAATTTAGCCTCTTTTATATCAAAAGGCGTTGAAAATGGAAAGAATATTTTATGGTTATATAACAATAGAATGGAATTGGGTAGAATACCTGATGTGGCATTGTCGGATGAGAACAAGAGCATGATGGATGGAATTGGCCATGCCTGATTTGAAGACAAGTCTGAAGGTGACGCTAGAGGAAGTTCTCAACGATGAGAGCTAGGACATAATGGAGGTTGCTTTGAGTCTCTTCCAAGAGACCATACCTGTTCATACACCGTAGTAGGGCTTCTCCTTTGAATATCCAGAGAGCATTTTTCTTGTCCAACATCAAAAGCATATGCACAACATTTCATATGTGGCTCAACGTGTATTGAAACCTCTAGAGTTTTCTCTTGTTTCGCTGCGCTTATTCTCCCACCAATTTCAGTTGTTTGTTCAACTGCTCCTCCTCGTAGAGCCCCAGGGCTTCTTGAACGTCTTCCCATTTGAAAACATTCGAACATTTATACAAAATTAAAACACGAAAATTAAATTTTATGAAAGGAAAGATGAACGGGGAATGAGGAATATATATTGTTGAGTATTTATTAGTTATTTATTTCATTAATATGTGTGATTGTTAAGTTTATTCACCTTTTATTCATGAGTATGTGTGATTGTTAAGTTTATTCACGTTGTTTCCATCGCTTATATTCCTATTGTGTTATTCCTTTCCAAAGAAAAACAAGCTCTCCTTGAAGGTTAATGATATAATGTGTTTTCTCATTCCATTGTAAAAACACTCTAACCATGAAAAGATTTGCATGTTGTGCACTATGTATTGTTAAATCCAATGATTGAATTATTACTATGTGAAGTGTTGAATAATATAGTATATTGATTGTTTTTTCGATATTTTCTTATATGTTTTCATTTGAAATATGATATAACAAACCTACGGAAGTATAGGCATCATTGAAGAAAATGAAACAAAGATTTGGTATATAGACAAATACATGAACATTTAGAAATATCACATGAGTGAAAGATTGCATTGTCTGCCCAATAAAATATTTTTCAAATTCACTAACCAATGAGTGAGATTTTTGTAGCATCTTTAATTCTTTTGAGCTATCCTCTGTTGCAATAGTGTGTCAAAGTTTTTGATTCTTTTATCATAGATAAGATAGTTCATTCATGTCCTAGACCTTGAACATATAGTGTTAGTATCTCATGACCTTGACAACCAACGACGCATCTTCCATATCATCCCTAAATTTGAACCTATCACTTTGAAAGATTTTCTCTCCCTTGGTGTAAATACTTTCACCGAATTTGTAACAAAGCGCTATCTCTTATGATTTATGTAATTGTCGACAATTTCTAGAACTCAATGTTCCTTTTTATAAATTATTTTGAGAAACACACTATGAGGTGGTGTTGTTGCGGCTACAACCACCCTCCAAATTTTTTCCTTAGCCTGTTTTGGAGCCTCCCTACCAACCTTCACAATAGCTTGCCTTACTTCATCAAGTCCTCAAGCTTCAGTGTCTTTCTTGCTCAAAAGCAGCCTATCGATCACAATTTGATATTTTCCTTTCACGGGTTGCTCATCCGGACTTGGTCCAGCTGCAGGCTCAGCAACTTCCCAGTGAAATTTATGCATTTCTAGAGGGAAACCAGCAGTTCCCTCCAGGAATTACGCAATTCCCTCTGACAACCTATTGGTCTCCTAGATTGCGCAATCTGGCCAGCCAACCCTCCCAGCAGGAATTGCGCAATTTTTCCCATCAACAGGCAATTCAGCCCAACATTTGTGAAAATCTAGGTAGTAGTCAGTTGTTAGGCCCATAAATTGCACAATCCCCTTGGGCAGTCAGCCTAGTTGACAGTTAGAAATGAGCATTTTTCTCCAGTAATCGAGCAGTCGCTTGCATGTGTAGTAGAGTTGACCGCTTCCCTCCGAGACCGAGAAAAACAAACTTGCATGCATAGGCTTCTTCTCCCAAGGCAACATGCAAAGGCATCCCTTGTTTCAGGGATCTATGTTTTGTAGTTGGAGGTTACATGCAAGGGGCAATTTAGAAACCTCCCTCCAAGTGTCACTTCCTCTAGAATTGTGGCATGCGTGTCATAACCTCGATTGTATCAAAACTTATCAACCGGGACGGCGCAAAGCTCATTCCTCACATCAAACTTGTAGCTCTGATATCCTACATCACGTCTAGGATCAGTCGGCACTTTCAACTCAATTGTTTTGGGGTAAGCTTGCTTCCCATGATTTGTGTTGCATTTTTGTCGCTTTTTGGGTTTTCACTTGTATGAGTATTGTTTGCTTGATTTATTTGAATACCTATTGTCATTTACATATATTATAACTTTTCCTAGCTCTGTTTCAATTTTCGTTGCTATCTCATTGTTGTCGCATGCATGAAACTATTTTGCACAAACGTTTGCCAAACCAGCAAAGGGCCTCACCCACATGCATGTTGATTTATTTGCCCAATCTTCCATTCATGTTTTGCATGCACTATTTATCACTTCTTCTATCACTTAGTGTTGCCATGCATTTCATTGACTTAACTTGCTTTCAGTTGCCCACCGACTAGTCGGGCCAACCTTGGCCTGGTCTCTACCTTCACCAAGGCTGCATTGCGCAATCTGGAGAAGGAAGGCTCACCTTCCTCTCTAGGTTTGCACATTCTATCCCAACAGTGACCTCTTGGACTAAATTGTGCATTTCTGGAAGTTAGTGGCTGCTTAGCCCAAAAGTTTGTGAAATTTGTCCCTGGGCCAGTAGTCTTTCCCAGCTGGAATCACACATTCCGCAATTCTAGTAGCCAACTGCCCAACTGGATTGCGCATTTTGCAGTTCCAACAGTCAGTTAGTATCCCAATAGCCCAGGCTGTGCCTTGTGCAGTCTTGGCAGTCGGTCTCCCAATATCTCGGCTGAAATTGCGCAACCTTCATGATCATTTACTTAGGTATGTTGTAGGTCAGTTCTTATGTTCATTTTGGTTTTCGGCTGATAGATTGATTGCCATGAGTGTTGCCATGTCTCCAGGTATCACAAGTGTTCATCTGCCTCTCAGTGGTACAAGTACAATGGTTTCCAAGAGAACAGAGATGAAGACACCATTCAAAGCACGCTTGGGGATGCAGTGGATCAAGTGTCCATGGGCTTACCTACTCGCCAAGACATCAAGTTGTTCATGGACAAGGACATCAAGCAGCAGCATCACAGTGAGAAACATCATGAACAACAACTGAAGGCAGCATACCAAACACAGTGAATATAGCGGATGCAAGAGGAAGGTTGTTGACAACATAGAGGCGGAGCAAAGTCGCAAGATCAAGTAGATCCACTGATAATGAAAGAAACTTTGGAGACTCATACTATGAAGTGACGAAACGACATGAAGATCACGTGAAGGTAGAAGATGGAATAAACAAGGAGTTGCATGTGTTGAAGTAGCAACTTAGGAATAACATGGAGTTGCACAGACTATCCAATGAGTTGCAACAGGAATAGGAACAATAGTGGGTGCAACATGCACTCACGGATGAAACTGCGTCAGTAGTAGTTAATGATTCGTCACAGTAGAAGACACAGAGAAACATGGTGAGCAGTGTTGTTGATCACATGCAAAGGATCCAGTAGCATGCATGTTGTTGATCACATGCATGCAATCCAACCCATTCAACACACTCACCAAGGCGAAGACAAGAAACAAGTCCAGCTAGGGCTGAAAATGCACTTTGGGAAGTTGATGCGCATGACTACCAACACACACTTGAAGATCAACACAGACACTATGCATCAATGTGTTTTTGGTTCAACCGTACCCAAGGAGACCATGCGCATGTTAGCAGACAAGTTGGATGAAGGGGCTGAACCAATGCACCAGTGGCAATAGAGGTAATAGTTCGCTTCAGCAAGATGTCACCATGAGGTGCATGCACACCATCACGGACGACCAAGCTTGGCATTAGCTCACCAGCTTCACCATCACAAGCATGTCAAAGAGTTGGTCTCACCACAGTGGACCGAGTGTCAGTGATGTCTTGCAAGGATTTCTCAAGCGATGTTGTCTCACATGAGTACATGTGCATTGTAATGTTGAGTCATGTCAAGTGTAAGTTGAGCGTCAACTGTTGGATGTAACAATCGTAGAGTAGGTGAAGAGTCATGAGGGTAGTTGAACTATCACAAAGGGAAATGTCAAGGGTCACCCCACCCTTTGCTATCAATGGCCCCTCATAACTCATTTTATAGGCTTTCGGTCAACCAACCTTCTACTAAGACTATCTTGAAGAAGGCTTGGATAGTATTGTAATGCACCTTGGCTTCTCCACTGCACAAAGCTAGTACATCTCTTTGGAGGAGTAGGCGAATGTGGTTGTAACATTCTACTGATAGGGCTAGCAAGTTTACATGGTGTATTGTATGATTGTGACTTACACTTCTTTATGTAATAAAATCCAACACATTTTCATGCATATGTTTTTATTGTAGTGGACTGCTCTGGTTGCCTTAATGATATATGTTGTTTAACTTACATACTTGTGTATGAATTGATTCACATGCAATTATATGAATCTTGTTGTTAATTTTTTGCATATGTTGTTAATGTTGTCACCGTCCATGTTGACTGCTCTGTCAGACACTAGTCAAACCTTTCTTTGAAGCTTTTTATATCAACTGTCACACTCATCTCAGATTGATCTATGAGTGCTATTCAGGTCATCTTACCTTGTATGTTGGGACTGCCACATCCGTGTCGGCTGCTTGGATGAAAGTTGTGCATGTCCTTTATGTGGTGTGTTCCTAGCAGAGTTGGGACTGATCCCTTTCAACCTGGAACTCACCTTCACCTTCCTCCCCCCTTTGAAATGTTGGAACCTCTCATACTCATTCCTTGACTCACTGCATCAGTCACACCCTTGCTACTGACAGAGTTATCTTACTTGCCTCTACGCGACATCATGGTCAAGGCATTACCTTACGACCCACTGATGGGACTCCTACACCAAACGGTCTGAGGTCTAATTGGGACTTCTTACCAGGGAGATCCCCTTGACATGTTGGGGGGTCCAACACCGTCAACATTTCTAGCGCTAGAAGGAAGGACTGATAACAAGCAGTGTCCTCTCATCCAGTTTTGAACCTTTGCATATCTTTCATGGAGTCTTGCATTCTTCTTCCCCCGATGTGTTTTTCAAATCGTAAAGATGTCTCTATCTCGGGGAAGCTTTTCAATCTCTTGTCCACTCACACGTATGATGGTGAAGGCGAAGTGGCCTGGCCTGAGCACTTACATAACTTCCTTTCCATGATTTATGAGGAAGATAAGTTCATTGACGAACAAGTTGGTCTGCTGCTTGCATTCACACTTCGTGAATCCCCATTTCGTTGGGTGCTCAGCCTACCAGCTAACACCGTGCACTCATGTCAACACTTTTGTGATCTTATTGAAGACACGTTCCATCATTTTGATCCAATACATCTTGATTGGAAATTTTTACAGCAATGGAGGGCTCCACATGAATCTGTTATTGATTTTTGGCAACACTTCTGTGACTTACAGTTTCAAGCTCTGAAGAGTCAGATGAAGTTTGCTTATTTCTGGGATCGATTCGAGTACTGCCTTAAGAAATCTCACCGTCCCAAGAGAAATCTTGATGTCAAACCTCGCTCAACCTTTGTCATTGATGGAAATGCACAATCCCATGTAAAAGCAGGCACTGTCTCAATGGACTGTCCACCTCCCTTTCATTCAACAGCTCCACCATCGTCCAGTGATATTGAGTATCATGTTCGCACCTCTGTTCATTCTTCACACCCTCCCAACACCACTCCAATCAATTTTTGCGCAGAGTTGTTTGTTAGTCCTTCAAGTTCCCATATGCATTCTTTTCTTCGACCTCTGTCTTCACACCCAGGTGTTCCTCTGGATGATGTTGTCTTGTGTTTGTCCATTCTGGACTCTTCACTTGTTGTGAACATGAAACAACCCACTGACGAAGTTGGCATTGCACAACCAACATGTTTTGTCATTCATGAAGAGTATGAGTGGGAGATTGAACATCAATACTCAGTGAAGGATGACTCCCTTCCGTCCGAGTCTTCTCCCTTCCTTCCTAGTTTCTTTGGTGAACCTGCCATCCATGATTTTCTATGTGTGTCTTCATCTACAGATGCACCCATTGTTGATCACTTGCAAGACTCACTGGATGTTAGTCCATCATTCGACAGTGAAGAGGATAAGTTATTCATTGAAGATCCACTTGATCCTTCATCTTTCTTTTTCAGGAACACAAAGGATGAGTTCATTCGCTTTTCATCAACCCCTCTATTTGATTCATCTAATCATGAGGATGCCAAAGAATTCATTGATTTTTTTGATCGTGGCGGTTGTGATCCATTTGCTTCCATTTTTTATCACGATCATGAATCTATCGTAGTTGATCTTTCGAAGTCACTAGTTTATGATGACCTACCTGATGATTAAGTTGAGACACCCAAGACTGTCGAGGCACCTCAACCCGAGCTGATGGTTATGTCAGGTCCTTGCTCTCTTGGGGTTAGTCTCACTTCCGATCATGAAACTTTTCAATCACCTAAGGCTCCTCATCACTCATTTGTATGCATTAAAGATCCATCTCACACACAGATCACACTTCCTCCACTCGAACTGCATGATCCCATTACTCATGCATTGGAGGAGTCTTACATTGCAAGCACTCGTGCACGACGCAAGTTATCTTTGTTTCTTTTGATTGCTTGCATGTCTTAGTCAAGAGTGTGCTTTTGCTTGAAAGTTGCACGTAGTGTGACACAACACCATGATAAGCCCATGGACTGTCTGTCATGCACATGCACTCACTTATGTCCTGTAGGCACCTTGAAACACAAAGTGTGTACGTATTCTGATCTGAAAATCACTTGTGAATGATCTCAGTTAATTAATGAAGGTATTACAGACCCATGTGCTGGGGTGTGTCTATGTTATTTTAAGCAATGGATTGGTAAGATTGCAAAATACACAGACACTTGAAATAGTAAGAGAAACACAGTAAGCAAATATAAAAACACAACAAATTTAATAAGGAGTTCACTCAATCCTCCTGGGCTACGTCTCCTGGTCCAGCCTTCAGTGGTGGCCTTGTCTATTGTGTCTTAAAGCATATATTTTACAATAAGGAGCTCAATTTGAGTCTCACTTAACAAATGATGATCAGTAGGGTGGTACTTGGATTCCCCAAGCCTCTAGAGTACATAGACTCCCCCTTACTGGATCTCGACCTCAACTGGTCTTAATGGTATGAGCCCAATTTGGTACTCAATACCAGACAAGTATACACAAAGGAGTTGCTTGAACCTCTCAAGCCCTCTCTGGAGTTCACAGACTCTCGGACTCTCTCTGTCTTTATCTGCCCGATGCTGCCTTTGCTCTGCAGGTCAGCTCAGCGTCTCTGTTCTCTGCAATTCGCTTCTTTCTCTACTTCTCTTTTTTTGTTCTTTGTTTGTTCGTGGCTTAAAGCCAATCTACTCCCTGATTGTTCATTTCCTCTTCCGGACTCTCTGGATCGCCTGCTTCCATCCACTGGAATTTCCCTTCTCTACGTCGTCATCACTGTGTAATGCTGCACAAAGAGGTGGCCACTTGTCACCTTACGGACTGTGTCAGTTTTCTTTTGAACGGTCGTTATTTCCATTACTCCAAGATTTGCCCGCGAAACTGATCCTTCTGCCAGCTCATCAGTCATGTTGGACCTCAAATATTTATGTGCCTAAGTCTATTTTCCCGTCAAATTCGGTCATCCATCAGGTTAATTCTCCACCATTGGTCTGGAGCCTCCATATCCTACGGTCTCTGTCTATGTCATGCGGGTAAGTTGCTCGACCGTTACTCATGCGACGTAAGTAGTTTTCTCTCTCATCCGCTGGACACGTGTCGCTCGGTGTATGGCATTGCGCTGAACTCAGCCAAACCCACTTACTGCTCGAAGTGCACGCGATATCTTACCGGTTTTGGGCGCGGGACCCGCCTTCTGACATTTTCCGCACGGTTTCCTGTTTTCCCTTGTGATCGAGTGCTCGGGGCTTTCCTTCTCTAAGGGCACGTATCAGAAACTACCTCTGTTTCTGGATTTGGGCTTCTGATTTCCAATTTGCATCCATGCGAAGTATCCATAGGCCAACGATCAGCACGCTTTGACCGAGGGTCCTCGTTGTTCCGTGTAGGCCATAATTTCCATTGTCCAGAGGTCATTTCTGATACTTGTTATTCATAAGATTTGATTTGACATAATTTTGAAACAGTCATGAGAAATGTTTAAGGATCTGATTTAGATCATCTTCACTATCATATCTTTCTTGTATGCTGGTTTGCACAACTGGGTTATTCGCAGACCAAGTTCTCACTCACATGGGTCTACCAATGCGCCGGTGGCTGCATTGGAAGCATCACTTCACATGATCAGGCCCATGCATCATTAGCGTAGGAGTAGGAATACTGTTTGCTTTCAGTTGTTTGTTTGCATGCTTTGTTTGCTTGTTTGTTTGTTTGCTTGTCTATTTACTTGATTCACTTTCATTTTCACTTCTACTCTTGCTTTGCTTTGTTGATTGTTAGTTCGTTCACTTGTTCCGTTCATAGGTTAGTTTGCATGAAACCATGTGTGACTCATGGGATGAGCTGGGTAAAGTACAAGAGGGTTTGTACAACTATCACTTCTTGGTTATTTGTCATCTTGCCTCTGTATGATGAACTTATTACTCTTAGTCCATGATACGTCGAAGGAAAATATGTACTCTTCGAAGTGAACCTTGGTGTAAGCACAACTCTTACATGCTAACTAGTGTCGCCTTCTCTAGTTGATTATTTTTGTGTTATCCCTTCTCATCTCAGTCAAGTAGAGTAAGGTGAGGGGGAAAACCTTAACAAGCATGTCAGAGATATAATAAAATACTTCTCTACTGGAACAACCTCTTCTATTCTCAATAAGTCAGGATCCCTCTTCTGCCTCTGAAATGAATAAGTGCTATGCATAGTGAAAATGAAAAGTCAAAAAAAAAATAAAAAAAGAAAGATGAATAAGGTGAAAGAAGAGAAAGGCTTCCTGTGCAGGGAGGTGAAGCAAGCAACTCTGCTGGGGTACTGTCCAGGCCTGCTGGTAGTGGAGCAACGCTAGAGATGAAACTTAGACTCTGAAGACTATATTGCTTGTGCACTTATATACCCCTCAACCCCAATCACAACAACTATGTTTCCGTGGCTTGGAATGTGTATCAATCGAAAAAGAGTCTAGAAGACGCTACATCTTACAATCAAGTTAGTGTGAAACCAAGATGAGCTAAGAACTGAATAATACTTCCAGAGGTGTTAGACTTGCTTCTCACGAATAAGGTCCATTCAGAGAGCTGGAGTTCTACCAGTGTGTTGCCAAGTGTTGTAGCGGCTACAACAACCCTCCAAAATTTTTGCCTTAGCCTGTTTTGGAGCCTCCCTACCAACCTTCATAGTAGCTTTCCTTGCTTCATCAAGTCCTCAAGCTTCAGCGTCTTTCTTTCTCAAAGGAAACCTGTCGATCACAGTTTGACCTTTTCCTTCCACAGGTTGCTCATCTGGACTTGGTCTAGTTGTAGGCTAAGCAACTTCCCAGTGAAATTTGCACATTTCTGGAGGGAAACCAATAGTTCCCTCCAGGAATTGCTCAATTCCCTCTAACAACCTATTGGTCTCCTAGATTGCGCAATCCTTCCAGCCAACCCTCCTAGCAACAATTGCGCAATTTTTCCCATCAACATGCAGTTCAGCCCAAGATTTGTGCAAACCTGGGTAGTAGTCAGCTGTTGAGCCCAAAAATTACACAATTCCCTTGGGAAGTCAGCCTAGCTGACAGTCAAAAATGCACATTTTTCTCCAGCAGTCGAGCAGTCGTTTGCATGTGCAGCTGAGTTGACTGGTTCCCTCCGGAACTGAGCAAAACAGACTTGTATGCATAGGTTGCTTCTCCCAAGGAAGCATGCAAAGGAATCCCTTATTTCAAGGATCTATGTTTAGCAGTTGGAGGTTACATGTAAGGAGTAATTTAGAAACCTCCCTCCAAGTGTCACTTCCCCTAGATTTGTGGCATGCATGTCATAACCTTGATGGTATCAAAACTTATCGACCGAACATTGTAGAGTTCATTCCTCACATCAACCTTGTAGCTCTAACATCCCACATCACATCTAGGAGTAGTTGGCACTTTCATCTCAACTGTTTTGGGGTAAGCTCGCTTTCCATGCCTTGTGCTGCATTTCTGTCGCTTTTTGGGTTTTCGCTTGTATGAGTACTTTTTCTTGATTTCTTTGAATGCTTGTTGTTGTTTACATATATTCTAACTTATGCTAGCTCTATTTCAATTTTCATTACTATCTCACTACTGTCGCATGCATGAAACTGTTTTTCAAAGACGTTTGCCCAACCGGCAAACGACCTCACCCACATGCATGTTGATCTATTTGATCAATCTTCCACTCATGTTTTGCATGAACTATTTATCACTTCTGCTATCACTTAGTGTCACCATGAATTTCATTGAATTAACTTGCTTTCAGTTGCCCGTCAGTGAGTCAGGCCAACCTTGTTTCGGTCTCTGCCTTCATCAAGGCTGCATTGCGTAATCTAGAGAAGGAAGGCTCACCTTCCTCTCCAGATTTGTGCATTCTATCCCAACATTGACCTCCTGGACTGAATTGCACATTTTTGGAGGTAAGTGGCTGCTTGGCCCAAAAATTTGCACAATTTTTTCCCTGGGCTAGCAGTCTTTCCCATTTGGAATCACGCATTCCTCAATCCCAATAGCCAACTGCCCAACTAGATTGCACATTTTGCAATTCTAGCAGTCAGTTAGTCTCCCAACAACCCGAACTATGCCTTGTGCAGTATTGGCAGTCGGTCTCCCGACCTCCCAATTGAAATTGTGCAACCTTCATGATCATTTACCCAAGTATGTTGCAGGTTAGTTCTCATGTTCATTTTGATTTTCGACTGATAAATTGCTTGCTATGAGTGTTTCCATGTCTCCACGTATCACAGGTGTTCATCTGGCTCTCAGTAGTACAAGTACAATGGTTTCCAAGAGAGCAGAGATGAAGACACCATTTAGAGCATGCTTGGGGATGCAGTCGATCAAGTGTCCATGGGCTTACCTACTCACCAAGACATCAAGTTGTTCATGGACAAGGACATCAAGCAACATCATCACAGCAAGAAACATCATGAATAACAATTGAAGGCAGCATACTGAATGCGATGAACACATCGGATGCAAGAGTAAGGTTGTTGACAACATAGAGGTGGAGCAAAGTCGCAAGATCAAGCAGATCCACTGAAAATGAAAGTAACTTTGTAGACTCAGACTATGAAGTAATGGCGCGACATGAAGATCTCGCAAAGGCAGAAGATGGAATAAAGAAAGAGTTGCATGTACTGAAGCAGTAACATAGGAAGAACATGAAGCTACACAGACTGTCCAATGAGTTGTAGGAGGAACAAGAACAACACTGGGTACAACATGCACTCACGGATTAAAATGTGACAGTGCAAGTTAAGGATTCATCCCAACAGCAAACACATAGCAAACATGGTGAGCAGTTTTACTGATCGCATGCAAAGAATCCAACAACATGCATGTTGTTGAGCACACACATGCAATCCAACCCATTCAACACACTCACCAAGGCAAAGACAAGAAACAAGTCCAACTGGGGCTGAACATGCACTTCAGCAAGTTGATGCACATGAACACCAACACATACTTGAAGATCAACATTGGCACTATGCATTAGTGTGTTTCCGGTTCAACCGTACTCAAGGAGACCATGTGCATGTTAGTAGATGAGTTTGATGAAGGGGCTGAACCAATGCACCGATGGCAATGGAGGCAAGAGTTCGCTTTAGCAAGATGTCGCCATGAGGTGCATTCACACCATTGCAAACGGCCAAGATTGGCATCAACTCACCAAATTCACCATCACAAGCATGCCAAAGATTTGGTCTCACCATAGCGGACCGAGTGTCAGTGATGTCTTGCAAGGCTTGTTCAAGCCATGTTGTCTCACATGAGTACATGTGCATTGTAATGTTGAGTCATGTCAAGTGTAAGTCGAGCGTCAACAGTTGGATGTAACAGTCATAGAGTAGGTGAAGAGTCATGAGGGTAGTTGGGTTGTCACAAAGGGGAATGTCAAGGGTCACCCCACCCTTTGCTATAAATAGCCCCTCATAACTCATTGTATAGGCTTTTGGTCAACCAACCTTCTACTAAGACTATCTTGAAGAAGGCTTGGACAATATTGTAATGTGCCTTGGCTTCTCCACTACATGGAGCTAGTATATCTCTTTGGAAGAGCAGGTGGATGTGGCTGTAACGTTCTACTGATAGGGCTAGCAAGTTTACATGGTGTATTTTATGATTTTGACTTACATTTCTTTGTATAATAAAAGCCAACACATTTTTATGCAAACGTTGTTATTGTAGTTGGACTACTCCGGTTGCCTTAATGATATATGTTGTTTAACTTACGTACTTATGTACAAACTGATTCACATGCAATTATATGAATCTTGTTGTTAATGTGTTGCATATGTTGTTAATGCTATCATCGTCCATGTCGATTGCTCTGTCGGACACCAGACAAACCTTTCTTTGAACCTTGTTATATCAATCGGCACACTCGTCTCGGAGTGATCTGTGAGTGCTATTCAGGTTATCTTACCTTATATGTTGGGACTGCTGCATCCGTGTCAACTGCTCTATCAGAAGATGTGCATTTCCTTTGTGTGGTGTGTTCCTAGTAGAGTTGGGACAGATCCCTTTCGTCCTGGAACCACCTTCACCTTCCTACCCCCTTTGAAGTGTTGGAACCTCTCATACTCATTCCTTGACTCACTGCATCAGTCACACCCTTTCTACTAATAGAGTTATCTTACTTACCTCTGTGTGACATCACTGTCAAGGCATTACCTTATGACCCACTGTTGGGACTCCTACACAAAACAGTCTGAGGTCTAATTGGGACTTCTTATCGGGGAGTCCCCTTGACATGTTGGCAGGTCCAGCACCGTCAATAGGTGGCAAGCTGCACCACATAATAGAGTTCCTGCAGTTTATATGCCAAGTTTGAGATGTAAGTACCTTGCAAAGGACACCCAATGTAAGAAATACATATTGTGAAATATTAGAAGACCATTAAATCTTCTTCAAATAGGAATTTCTAGCTAGATATAAGGGAACTTATTGAACTTTATGAGGCTTAATTGAATGTCATTACACCTAGAGAAAGCCAGCATATAGGACTTTTCAAATCTACCCAGGCTCAACCCTTATTATATGCCACACCCCTCTTGATATCTAGATTAAGAGGGCCAGCAGAGAACATTCAAATTCATAGAACACATCACTAATATAGGTTGATTAGGGAAGATAAGAAAATTTGTTGGGAAATTCAACTATCTTAAGAATCTGAAACAATAGAGTTGTATTCACAAAGGCGAAAGTAGGGGGAAACCAACCATTCAACAAGCACCAAGCTCTAATGCATCCACTAAACCAAAAATAGCAATCAATCACTTTACTTTGACGCTTGCAATAGATACATGACCTTGACAACCAACGATGCATCTTCCATATCAACCCTCAATTTGAACCTATCACTTTGAAAGATTTTATGTCCCTTGGTGTTAAGACTTTCGCAGAATTTGTAAAAAAGCGCTATCTCTTATGATTTATGTAAGTGTCAACAATTTCTAGAACTCGATGTTCCTTTTTATAAATGATTTTGAGAAACACACTATGAGGTGGCAAGCTGCACCACATAATAGAGTTCCTGCCATTTATATGCCAAGTTTGAGATGTAGGTACTTTGAAAATGCCACCCAATGCTTTAACTTCACCCATCCCTTTTTGACATGCCATTCTAGTGGCCTGGACCACACATATGGACACTAGTGGATGTCTTAATGATGGTGAAGCCTAATTGTTCTACATTTTGACTTTTTTTCGTTGGAATTTGACTATATAATTTTGATCAGAATTCTGATTTTTCATTGCTTAAAATGTGATATTAATGTATAAATGGATTCTGCACTCCGAAATATTTGAGTCACTCATATTGTTGTAGTGTACCAACCCCTTATCACTCCAAGGTTTGGAAACTTCTCATTGTTTTTGCAAAAATGTTGGTTTTGGCATTTCATCAAACAATTTGACTATTTGCTCTATATTTTTATTATGGGTTTCAACTTATATTTTGGTGTTTTTGACATGTAATGGAATTGCAAATACAAGATAAATAAAATCCAACGATAATACAACAACATAACAACATTTTGTGCAAATATAATGGCCAAATCTTTGTTATAAACCAATGCATTACAAGTTTTCCTCTTTTTTTTTGTATGGATGTGGAAATACAGGCTATTGTAGATGACTTTTATTGGTCCAAATCATAGCCAAACTTGGACTAAATTCATGTTCCTCTATTCTCTGCCACTTTCCAGCCCTAAAACACAAGTATGTTCCTCCCACAATAGGTACCTTACTTCTATTTGCAAATAGTGAGAAGTATGGGCTGATTTCCACTCTATTTCAGATTTCCATGGCCCTCCAAAATCAACTTTAGTCGTCATCTCATGAAAGATTATTGATACTAGTTGGTGTAACCCTATCTCTTCTTCTAAGTGCTCCCCTTTTTATGCTAAGTAAACCCCTCTAACTCGCTATTATTAATCAGGGACAGCTATAGCCTGTAAGTTCACCCTCTTGCCATAACAACTCGGCCCATATAGAAGGTATAAACCCTATTAACGCTAAGTAAATAACACATAGAGATTCACCCTCTAAACTTGAATAATACACATTTCTTAGAGGGTAAACTCAACCAAAAATTTATTCTTAGCAATAGTAGTCAATACATCCAAGAGAATGTTCCTCTTTTAATGAACTTGTGTGCCATCCTTGATGGGATTTTACCCTTGTAAAACTCTACAATGAATCCCAAATATTTTCCCTCTAAGCCAATGAGAACTAGTCCACACACATTTTTTTTTGAAGATTTCCTTCAACAATTGTTGGGGACTAAACGCCCTCAATTTAGCCTCCAATATCCCTTGCCAAAATACATTTCGACCCTTATTTTACCATAGGGAATTTCAGACACGAATCGAAAGAGAAGTGAACCCCAAAATATCAAGAACTTCACTATTCAAATATGCAATTACAAATATATCTCATGGCACATTTATTTGTAGAAGAATTCAAGATATTATTACCTTAGTGAGTCCCAAATCCTCCCCATTCTGCATCAATGTCAAATTTCTATTCCACGACAATGCACCCTGTTACCCACCACTTTGTGGGTGATATCCCCAGGAGACAAAATTTCTCCATAATGAGCCTCAGCATGCATCCCCTTGATGCTTCCTACTAGCTTGTTGTGTCGTTTCTCTGCCACCTGAGCCACCCATGTGGTCCCTCCCCCACCTGTATTGATTGTATGTTTGAAGGTGGGCCTCCCGAATCTAAAGGTTTGTCTTTCCATTTGATAATTTAGTATTGGGTTTACTTAACGTCGATACTTCTGGGTATGGATTGATGGGGGGATTTGGTAGAAAGAGTGGGTTTAGTTTGTACTCTTGTCTCCTTGATATCTTTTGGTTGCTACCCTTGAATCTTAGTCCCGTGGGATTTCCTTTGTTGACCATTTTGTTCTAGGGCGGTATTGCTTGGAAAACCCTGACTATGGGTAGGCGGTCCCACACATATTACTCTTTTTCAGATCACTATACCCCCATTCATCATTTATCCCACCTGGGTTCACATAGGGCTAGCCTCCCTATCCCCTTGCCTCCACCTTGGATCAAGCCTAAAATGATGCCGATGAGGTTGAAGCAATTAAAAGAAAAAGAAAATGCATAATTGGCCATATTTCACAGGAAATTGTACCACAAAATGCAAAAGATGGTTGGGACAAAATAATTAGCGCGTGGGAAAAAACAAATACATGAGACCTACCCCATCCATGGTCATCACCCTGGTTCCATAGGAACTAGATAAGCCCCCTTTATCACTCAGGAACCCAAGATTTTCCCAACCCCTGGAGGGGAATGAACGACCCTACCTTAAAAGGGGTAATCATTGCTATATCTTACACATCATGTTCTTGTCCTTTGAAACCCAAGAAGTTATTAAAGAAAATTCATAAAAGGAAAAATGCATATAAAGAAGGGTGGAAAAATTAAGGTCAAGGCACCTCATGTAACACGACTGCTCCCTCCAATACATTACATATCCAAGTGTGGGATTCCCCTTATCTAGCTACCCCTATGCCCCACTATGTGGCCCAGAGCTGCCCCTCTCGTTCCCTATTCCATATCACTTAATTGTCACTTGCCACCCCCATTAGAGGGATGTACCTTGGACATACTATCCCCTCTAAAGATTGAAACCACCTAATAAGGTACTTGGCTAACCCCCTTTGGAGCTTGGAGACACTAGCACATGAAAAATCCCACTACGGAAGGGCATGCCATTATGAAGTACCCTTTGCTATCGATGATTTGTAATCTCTTTTACCTAATTATTTTAATGCTTGGTTGTATTGGAAGCCTAGCGGATGCATTGGATCGTATACAAGATTGCAGGTGGTTTCCATTTGGGTTTGGTTTCCCTATATGGGATCTTGACCCTTAGATGTCTACATTAGCACATGTAGGATGTGCATAGAGAGCCATAGGCCTCCACAACAGCAGATAACACTCCACAAATATTCATGGATGTTCAGAGACTACTATCGATCCACTTTTGGGATGATGGTGATATGCTTGGTACACTATGCCTAGCAAGCCCCTAGAGGAGCCCCACACTCTTGGCATGTGTCCCATCACTTGTATGATGTTATGGTAGCATTCATTCCACCATTTGGACAATTGCAGAGGATCTATAGGCATCTCTGATTCATATGGAGATCCATGGAGTCATTCATGTGCCCTTAGACCCACTAGGAGCACCAGAGGTCTACTACTTGGAGAACAAGGGGCGACCCCCTTTTCCATCATATTCCGAGGAATTTATTCCTCAATATCACACTTCAGGATATTATTGAGCCTTTGGAGGGCCCTTGGTGGGATTGTCGCCAATAGGGGCTACTATTTGCACATTATTTTATCATTAGGGGCCCATAGGCTAAGTCAAACTGCCTAGGAGGCTATATATTGATGTTAGATACATTCATTTGTATCATCACTTGACTTGGGATCTTTTTATCATAGAGAATTTCACACTTTTTCCTTGGTGGATATTTTTTGGAGATGGATGAATTTTGATGTATGGATTTGGGCTATTTCTCTTGTATTAGAGCTTTATTATGCAAATGAATTGTTGGTTGGATATACTCTATAACGTTATAAGTAAATTTTAATGTTATTATTCTTGTTGTTGCATACTGCTAAAATTAGGGCTAGTTGTTGCATTATTGAAATGTGGAATTGGGCATGTTTTAGCTAATTTAATATATGGGCCAATGTTATATTAATGAAATGTCTAATATATTTATTTATCTCGAGAAGCTTGCATCATTTTCTTTTAAGCATAAATTCTTGAAGGTCACTTTCTTTTCTTTCTCTCAACATTGGATGAAGTTGACTTTCTAGGCCTCCTTGATCAAGAAACCCAGTTCTTAATCATCATTATCCTTAAATCCATATCCCCAAGTGAACTAGGCACTGGTCCTAAAATGGGTGATCATTTTAACCTTTCTTTTACTATTTTTCCCTCTTTCCCTAAGTATAGCCCCATTAAGTCGCCTAAGGCATCAATTTCTTGGGAATTGACGCAAGGAAAAAATTTGATCTCCTCTAGGCTACTGCACTGGTGGGTCCCCCCTCTCTCCTCCAAATTTGAGGCAATTCTGATGGTGGAATCTCTAGGAATCCCAAGCCCGAGCTCTATGACCAAATTTTTCCTAGGCATCCCCACGACTAGACCTCAATAATATCAGTTCAACCTTTCGAAGTAAATATTCTTGTTTGGTTATTTCCCCTCACCTTGTCTAGGATAGGAACATCATTGGCTGCTACATTCCATCCCCGAACCTAGGCTGGGTCCACTTGGCCCCGTGGTGGCCCCACTTCTCAATAAATACTATTTGTCAAAAACCATTTAGGAATCCAAGTTTCCAAGGATTATAGGGATTGAAAAACCCCTTTATAAGTCTATCATTTCTCCCTCAACCCTCCAATCCTCACCCCTTACCCCTGGTGGACCAAATCCCTTTCTTAAAGAGCAATCAAGTTCCATTCATCACTCCATCCTTGGGAAATGGTTTTCAGGGTCACTCCTCACCTATTCATTGACATCTCCATTAAAAAGTGATCCGTGCACTACTGGGACTCCTCCCATCGGTGAAAGTTCGTAAAGAGCAGGGAGACTTAGATGTGGTGACAATGGACTAGGCCTCCATTGTTGCCCTTGACCTAGCAGTTGCCTTCTTAGGAACCCCATTTAGGTCCCCAACTGGTTTGAGTGGTAACACCCCCAATGGTGAAACATGTTTGATCTCACTCCAATATAGCTAGGGTGGGTTTCTCACCACCAAATAAGTGATTATGATGGATGCATGTGATGAAATAAAAATAGAGACCTTTCTTCTTACTTCTGATGAGCATTCTAGGGGATTTTTGGATGAAGTTATCCATATATTCCTTTTGAAATTAGAGAGACACTTTCTATCTATTCTAATTTGATGGACAAAACCCCTAATGCTCATGAAAATGAACATGGAAGGCAATAAGCATTGATGAACCTAGTCTTGAAGAAGGTGCCTCAAACTCTAATATGGCTAGTATTTCTGGCCAGAGTGTTGAGAAAATGATCTCCGAAATTGAATTTAACAGTTGCAAGTCCCATTTTATGTATGTTAATGACTACCTAATTTACGATACAGTGGAAAAAGGTGATATAGGAGCAGCGTATTAAGTTTCAAGTAACATTCTCTCACTCCCTTGATGATGAAGGCATTGAAACCATTACTTGAAATTCAAAAACAACATATTAAGTCATATATGTTGCATTTTGAAGGTTCTCCCCTATATGAAACTCATGATCATTATGACAAGGAAATGTGTTCCGACAAGAAAGCCTCCCTACAAAACTCATTGTATGATAATATAAGTTTGGCATTTGAAAACTATAGATACACCAAGAACATTGATGAGAAACCTAGGTATACAAAAGAGAAAGTCTCTGCTCAATTACAGAAGTACAATCCATATTTCATAAATGATGTTTTCACTGGCTGGCATGAGGAACATATGTGCAATTATACCTATAGTCCTAGTTTGACAGATTAGTTTAATGAAAATTCAGCTAACAAAAATCAAACAAACTTTGATTTTAAAATAAATTTGGAATTGATGTGGAGTTTGCAAATTGATGAAGATACTTAGAAACCTATAATTGAAGATGCCTTTAAAAAGGACGACGAAAATCCAGGTCCTGTCAAACAAGATGAACTTCCAAAGGCAGTAATGGAAATGCATGGCAGAGCTAATCCTTAGAACACAAGCTTGGTTGATTTCAGGATTATGTTGGCTAAGCTTACTCCAACTTTTGTTTCAACATTTGAGAAACATGGAGTTGGTATCACTTTGAATCAGATGAACACTCTGATCGAAAAATATGAATTGAATCAAAAGTTTTACACTTAATGTATGATTAAATATCATGATGAATGATTCATTCTATCCCCAAAAGGGAAAATGACTTGTCATCTGAAATTTTTTACAACATCATACCAAATTCGAAGGGTACAGTGTTTGCAATGATAAAACACACCCCTTATGTACCTACATCAAATCTTCAACAACAGGGATAGAAATGGTATTAGACATCCTTACTTAAAATAAGAAGAGGTGCCTTTACTCTTTTTCGGACTAGAAATGACAGAGGTAGTGGCCTATGAATACCCCAATATCAATATATCCAAGTTTTGCATGGTCTTAACACACAAAGGAATAAGGTATTGCATTTATAAAATATGGAGAATTTATGTTTGGATGCATGTATGGAATAAGATTTGTGGTCATCATGTGCTCTCGAGAGAGGCCCGCATCCCCAACTAGGAGCCTATGTTAGCACTTAAATATGTACATGTAGTTTAAGTCACATGATTCAATAGGGTAGGAATCAATTATCAGCTTTAATGGCTGTAATGTTTCCCCTTGATTCCATTTTTGTTTGTGATTTCCCTAGTTGGTTTGAACATGATCAAACAATTGTGCAAAACATAGGAACGCTAGGGATGTGAGGAAAAATAGTTTTCAATTGAATGTGACTATTGGGAGGAAAGACCATGATTAAGGAGCATTTCTCCAAGAAGTACAGGATCTAGCACATAAGAGAAAAGAGTTATGATATTTGTCCTCAATAGAGACCAACAACATTTGTAATGGATAATAGGAGGTCATCAACTATATATATATATAACCACCCAATAAGTATGCAGAAAAGTACAAAGAATCAGGCATATTGAGTGCATACCTCTTGTTCCATCCCTGGACACCTTGGCAAGACGTAGTGGAGTTTTCTTCAATCCATCTCGGTTCACAATTTTGCCCTAAATCTTGCAACAACACCGTCACAAAAACCATGATGGTCAGGTTTGAATCAGATTTGTTGTAGCGGCTACAACCACCCTCCAAAATTTTTCCTTGCCCTTTTTGGAGCCTCCCTACAAACCTTACACAACACGTTGTCTTACTGCATCAAATACTCAAGCTTCATTGCTTTCCTCGCACAAAGGTAGCCTGTCGATCACAGTCGATCCATTCCCCTCACAGGCCACTTACCCGAGCTTGGTCTAGCTGTGGGTTGAGTAGCTTCCCCTTGAAAATTGCACATCCTTGGAGGACAACCAACCTTCCCTCCCAGAATTGCGCAATCTTCTATGACAGCCTGCTGGGCTTCAAGATTGCGCAATCATGCCATCCAACCCTCTTAGCAGGATTTGCGCAATTTTTCCTAGTAGTAGGCTATTCAGCCCAAGATTTGTACAAATCTGGGCAGTAGTTAGCTACTCTACCCAGAAATTTCACAATCACCTTAGGCAGTCAGCCCAACTCTAAGCCAGGAATGTGCATTTTTCACGAATAGTTGAGAACTCGCATGCATGAACAGCCCGATTGACCAGTTCCACCTGAGACTTAGAAAACTTGACTTGCATGCATGCATGACCTGATCTTCTCGGAATAGAAATATACAACATGCAAAGGGAATCTCATGATTCAGGGAGCCATTTTTAGCAGTTGGGGGTTACATGCGAAGTTGTTTTAGAAGTTTCCCTCCAAGTGTCGCTTTTTCCTAGGTTTGTGGCATGCGCGTCATGAGACCGAACTTATTTATTCAACGCATTAGAGCTCATTCATTCACATCAATATTGGAGCTCTAACATCCCACATCACATCTAGGACACTTAGACACATCCGGCTCAGCTATTCATGGGTAAGTCGCCTCAACTTGTCTTTTTTCAGCATTTCTATCACTTTTTTTGTATTCGCTTGTGTGAGTGTTGTTTGCTTGATTTATTTGAATGCATACTGTCGTTTACATATATTATAGCTTGTCCTAGCTTTGTTTCAATTTCCATTGCCAACTCACCGTTGTCACATGCATGAAAGTGTTTTGCACGGATGTTCGCCCAACCCGTGAACGACCTCACCTACATGCATGTTGATCTGTTTGTTGAATCTTCCATTCATGTTTTGTAGGCACTATTTATCACCTCTGCTATCACTTAGTGTCTCCATGCATTTCATCGACTTACTTGTTTTCAGTTGCTCGTCGAGGAGTCGGGCCAACCTTGGCCCAATCTCTGCCTTGACCAAGGTTGCATTGCGCAATCTAGAGAAGGAAGGCTCACCTTCCCCTCCAGATTTGCGCATTCTGGCCCAACACTGGCCTCTTGGACTATTTTGTGCATTCCTAGAGGACAGTGGCTGCTTGGCCCAGGAAATTATGCAAATATGTCCCTGGGCCAGTAGTCCTTCCCCCCTGGAATTTCACATTCCGTAATCCCAGCAGCCAACTACCCAACTAGATTGCACATTTTGGAGATCCAGCAACCAGTCCAGCCTCCCTGATATCCCTGATGAAGGCATTGTTAGGCATTTCGGATTGGTATACCTCACCAGATGACACGTTCATCCCAGTGTTTAGTGCGGAGAAGCCTCCGATGTTCTGCCAAAATTTTCTTTGGACGTGCTTGTCATGCAGAAAATAGCGTATCATATCTCAACAGGATTAACAACTAGGCTGCAGCGGAAGAAGAAGGCACCTTGGCCAACTATTCCATTGTGGATTGGGTTATACGAGATCCGAAGCATCAAGCAAGTGGATGTCAAAGCTGAACAAATGAAGAAGTACCCATTCGACCTCCGAAGCTTCAACTCGTATGACCCACATTGCATTGTGAAGGATCATTGCATGAGAATTCAGTTCAATTGGATGCATGGGGCATGTCATTGGGCTGAGGAGGACTCATGGAGATAATGTTACAATTCCTCGAGACCTAATGAATAGTTCGGTTTCACCGTAGAGTGGTTAGCACATCAGCATGAAGCAAAATCACGAAGAACACTAGCAGTAGCAGTAGCAATAGAGGCAACAGAGCCAAGCATACCTATGTGTGACAAAGAGAAGATAAATATTGTTGGCCGCATGGAGGAGGAACAAAGATGCAAGTTTCAAGCAGATCCACTTGTAGAACAAGTACCTATGTCTATTCAACAGAAGAGGCATAAATGTTGCAAGCGAATCGTACGAAGGCAGAGGGATAAGACGAGAATGGAATAAGAACAGAAGGAGTTGCATGAGCTAAGGGAGAAACTCTGGAAAGAACAAGCACTACACCAATTGGAGAATAAATCGTAATAGCAACATATTTAACAGGGGGTACATCACGTGCAGACATATGAAGCAACACCCGTACAATTAGTTGATTCTTTTGAACAAATGGCATCAGGCGAATAGGGTGAACCCTCTCAAGGGAAAGACTTTGCTTAGGAGATAAGACAGGCTCTTGAATAGTTGGATACATACATGGAGCAACAGGATTTGGAACAGGACATTGACCTCACGCCTCAATAAAGAGAGGTCGACTCACCTGCTTCAATGCATCCAGACGATGAAAAAGTCTCAGATGACCAAGGACTCACTGAGATCCTTGGTAGTTAATCGGAAGCAGAGATGCACAACATCTCCTTTGATGAATCTCATCACAAATTTGTGTAGTCTAAAAGATTACTGGCTCCAGAAGACCAAACATCCCCTATGCAATTTGAAGAGAAAGTGATTGTGACTGATGTGCACAAGCATCCAGCTGTGTTGGCCGATGCAACTAGAGTGTATGTCGAAGCCACCAGCTCAAGTGTTCACTTTCTCATAGCTGAGAATGAGCGAATGGTGAAGGAACTACAGGTGGCCAAGCAGGGAGGAGACTTGGTGACAATGTTCGCCTGAGCTGAATTGAAGAAGGAAATACTAGATGAAGTATTGTCCATGGACACAGTTATGCGAGCATTGTACTCCAAGTTTGGTACCATGCATCAGGCAGTCGTTCATCTCCATGGATGGTAGCAACGATGTGCAAGAAGAGTATGCATCTTGTAGAACATACATACTACTATTGATAACATGTGAGCATGGATGATGAAGTACAAGGGAGCCCCGCTTCATTTTCCAAAGATGATGAAGGTCAATGCGGTCGAGATGAAAGCACGTATCCAAAACTATGAAGACCTACCACAACTCAACACTAGCATACAAGATTCCCATGCACGAGTATTCAAAATCATGGAGGTTATAGTGCACACCCATGTGATCCCATCACTTGGGATCCTCACTCAAGCAAACACCAAGAAGAAGGTCCAACAGGAGCTTGACTCGTACTTTGATAAGCTAATGTGCACTGCCACCAACCCAGACTTTCCTATCAGTGCAGACATCATGCGCAAGTACATTTCTGGTTCGACCACACTAAAGACAATGATGCGCATGCTCATAAACGAGTTGGACAGAGGAGCCTGAGAAGTGTACTCAGATGCTATGCAGGCAAGGTTAAGGTTTCAGATGGATGTCACAGCAGAAGACACAAACACTCTCAAGGACTACCAATCTTGGCATCAATATGTCACTATTGATCAACATGAGGATGTCGAGCAGTTGGACTTCTATGGTTGTCTAATTCCGAATGATGTCTAGTTTGGCTTGTCCGAGCCATTGTTCACATGGGTACATGTGCATTATAATGTTGAGTCATGTCAAGTGTAAGTCAAGTGTCAAGAGTGGATGTAGCAATCATAGAGTAGGTCAAGAGTCATGAGGGTAGTTGAATGGTCACAAAGGGGAATGTCAAGGGTCATCCCACCCTTTGCTATAAATAGTCCCTCATAACTCATTGTATGGGCTTTTGGTTAGCCAAGCTTCTACTAAGACTATCTTAAAGAAGGCTTGGATAGTATTGTAACGCGCCTTGGCTTCTCCACTGCATGGAGCTAGTACATATCTTTGGAGGAGCAGGTGGATGTGGTTGTAACGTTCCACTGTTGGGGCTAGCGAGTTTACATGGATGTATCGTATGATTGTGACTTACACTTCTTTGTATAATAAGAGGCAACACATTTTCATGCATATGTTGTTATTGTAGTTGGACTGCTCCGGTTGCTTTAATGATATGTGTTGTTTAACTTACGTACTTGTGTATGAACTGATTCACATGCAATTATATGAATCTTGTTGATAATGTGTTGCATATGTTGTTAACATTATCACCGTCTGTGTCGACTGCTCTGCTGGACATCAGACAAACCTTTCACTTGAACCTTGCTATAACAACCATCACACTTGTCTTAGACTGATCTGCGAGTGTTGTACGTGTTATCTTACATTATATGATGTGACTACCACATCCGAGTGGACTGCTCCGCCGGAAGTTTTGCATGCCATTTGTGTTGTGTGTTCCTAGCCGAGTTGGGACTGATCCCTTTCAACCTGGAACTCACCTTCACCTCCTTCCCCCTTCGAAGTGTTGGAACCTCTCATACACCTTCCTTGACTCACTCCATTAGTCACACCCTTGCTGCTAACAGAGTTATTCTACTTGCCTCTGTGTGACACCATGGTCAAGGCATTACCTTACGACCCACTGTTGGGACTCCTACACCAAACGATCTGAGTTCTAATTGGGACTTCTTACTGGGGAGATCCCCCTGACATGTTGGCGGGTCCAATATTATCAACCTTTCTGGTGCTAGAAGGAGGGCCTAATGACAAGCAGTGTCCTCTCATCTAGTTTTGAACCTTTGCATATCTTTTATGGAGTCTTGCATTCTTCTTCCCCTGAGGTGTTTTTCGAATTGTGAAGACATCTCCATCTCGGGGAAGCTTTTCAATCTCTTGTCCACTCACACGTATGATGGTGAAGCCAAAGTGGACTGGCTTGAACACTTACATAACTTTCTTTCCATGATTTATGAGGAAGATGAGTTTACTGATGAACAGGCTGGTTTGCTGCTTGCATACACACTTCGTGAATCTCCATTTCATTGGTGCTCAACCTACCGGCTAACACCGTGCACTCATGTGATCACTTCTGTGATCTTATTGAAGACATGTTCTATCAATTTGATCCAGATCATCTTGATCGGAAACTGTTACAACAATGAAGGGTTCCGCATGAATCCATTATTGATTTTTGGAAGTGCTTCCATGATTTATAATTTCAAGCTTCGAAGAGCCAAATGAAGTTCTCTTATCTCTAGGACCAGTTCGAGTATTGTCTTAAGAAATCTGCCCATTCCAAGAGAAATCTTGATGTCAAGCCTCACTCAACCTTCTTTGTTGATGGAACTATGCAATCTCATGTGGGAGCAGGCACTGTCTCAATGGAATGTTTTCCTCCCTCTCATTCAATAGTTCCACCATCGCCCAATGATGCTAAGGATCATGTTTTCACACATGTTCATCATTCATATTCTCTCAACATCACTCCACTCCATTTTCGTGCAGAGTTGGTTGTGAGTCCTTCGAGTTCCCATGTGCATTCTTTTCTTTGACCTCCGTCTTGGCACTTAGGTGTTCCTATGGATGATGTTGTCTTGTGTTTGACCATTCCATACTCTTCACTTGTTGTGAACGAGGAATAACCCACTGACGAGTTGGTGTTGCACAACCAACATGCACTGTCATTCATGAAGAGTATGAGTGGGAGCTCGAACATCAACACTCGGTGAAGGATGACTCCCTTCCATCCTAGCCCTCTCTGTTCTTTCCTAGCCTCTTTGGTGAACCTACCATCCATGATTTTGCATGTGTGTATTCATCCATGGATGCACCCATTGTTGATCACTTGCAGGACTCACCAAATGTTAGTCCATCATTTGACAATGAAGAGGATAAGTTATTCATTGAAGATCCACTTGATCCTTCATCTTTCTTTTCCGGAAACATAGAGGATGAGTTCTTTCACTTTTCATCCACCCCTCTGTTTGATTCATCTGATCATGAGGATGCTGAAGAATTCATTGATTTTTTTGATCATGGCGGTCGTGATCCATTTGCTTCCAATTTTGATCACAATCACGGATCTATCACAGTTAATCTTTCAAAGCCACCAATGTATGATGATCTACCTGATGATGAAGTTGAGATGCCCAATACTATCGAGGCACTTCAGCCTGAGCTGATGGTTACGTCAAGCCCTCACTCTCTTGAGGTTAGTCTTACTTCCGATCATGAAATAATTCAATCGCCCAAGGCTCCTCATCACTCGTCTGTATGCATTGAAGACCCATCTCACACACAAATCACACTTCCTCCACTCGAACTGCATGATCCCATTGCTCATTCTTTAGAGGAGTATTACATTGCAAGCACTTATTCGCGATGCAAGTTGTCTTTGTTTCTTTCGTTTGCTTGCAAGTCACAATCAGGAGTTTGCTTATTCTTGAAAGTTGCATGCAGTGTCACACAACACCATGATAAGTCCACGGACTGTTCATCGTGCACATGCACTTCCTTATGTCCTGTGGGCACTTTGAAACATGAAGTGTGGTCGTCTTCATTATTGTATCTTTATTTCTTGTTGGTTCGCACCACTAGGTTCTTCACAGACCAAGCCTTCACCAACATGGGTCTACTAATGCGCCGATGGCTACATTGGAAGTATCACTTCATGTGATAAGGCCCATGCACCGTTAGCATAGAAGTAGTAGTAGTGTTTTCTTTCAGTTGTTTGATTGCATGCTTGTTTGCTTACATGCTTTGATTGCTTGATTGTTTGCTTGCTTTGCTCTCATTTTTGCTTCTGCTTTTGCTTGGCTTTGTTGTTAGTTCATTCGTTTGTTTCATTCATAGGTTAGTTTGTATGAAACCATGTGTGACTCATGAAATGAGCTAGGTAAAGTACAAGAGGGTTTGTACAACTATCGCTACTTGGTTATCTATCATCTTATATATGTATGATGTATTTGTTTCTCTTATTCCATGATACGTCGAAGGAAAATATGTACTCTTTGAAGTGAAGCTTGGTGTAAAAACAACACTTGCATGCTAACTAGTGTCACCTTCTCTAGTCAATTGTTTTTGGGTTAACCCTTGTCAGCTTAGTCAAGTAGAGTAAGGTGAGGGGGAAAACCTTTACATGCACGTCAGAGATATAATAAACTACTTCTCTACTGGAACAACCTCCTCTTCTCTCAATAAGTTGGGATCCCACTTCCACCTCTGAAATGAATAAGTGTTCTGGATAGTGAAAATGAAAAAAAAATGAAAAGTAAAAAAAAAAAAAAAATTAAGGTGAAAGAAGAGAAAGGCTTCCTGCCCAGGGAGATGATGCAAGTAACTCTGCCGGTGTACTGACCAGGCTTGCTGGCAGTCGAGCCATGCTTGTGTTCCTATGTGACTCCACCGGGGTACTGTCCAGGCCTACTGGCAGTGGAGCAACACCAGAGATGAAACTAAGACTCTGCGACTATACTGCTCATGCACCTATATACCCCTCAACCCCAATTGAAACAAATGTGTTTCCTTGGCTTGGAATGTGTGTCAATTGACCAAGGGATTGACGAATGCTACATCTTACAATCAAGTTAGTGTGAAACCAAGATGAGTTGAAAACTGAATAATACTTCGGGAGGTGTTAGACTTGCTTTTCATGAACAAGGTCCATTCAGAGAGTTGGAGTTCTACTAGTGTGTCACAAAGTGTTGTAGTGGCTACAACCACCCTCCAAAATTTTTCCTTAGCCTGATTTGGAGCCTCCCTACCAACCTTACGCATCATGTTGTCTTGTTGCGTTAAGTACTCAAGCTTCAGTGCTTTCCTTGCACAAAGGCATCCTGTCGATCATAGTCAATCCATTCCCCTCGCAGGTTGCTTACCTAGACTTAGTCCAGCTACGGGCTGAGCAGTTTCCCCTTGAGAATTATGCATTCCTGGAGGGCAACCAGCCTTCCCTCCAAGAATTGCGCAATCTTCTTTGAAAGCTTGTTGGGCTCCAAGATTGTACAATCTTGCCAGCCAACCCTCCCAGCAGGATTTGCGCAATTTTTCCCAGCAACAGGCTGTTTAGCCTAGGATTTGAACAAATATGGGCAAAATTCAGCTTCTCTGCCTAGAAATTATGCAATCCCCTTGGGCAGTCAGCCCAACTCCAAGCCAAGAATGTGCATTTTTCCCGAACAGTTGAGCACTCGCATGCATGAATAGTTTGGTTGACCAGTTCCACCCGGGACTTAGGAAACTTGACTTGCATGCATGCATGACTTGATCTGCATGGAATATAAAGAGATAACATGCAAAGGGAATCCCATGATTCAGGGAGCTATTTTTAGTAGCCAGGGGTTACATGCAAAGTTGTTTTAGAAGTATCCCTCCAAGTGTCGCTTTTTCCTAGATTTGTGGCATGCACGTCATGAGACAAAAATTATTTATTTGATGCATCAAAGCTCATTCATTCACATCGATCTTGGAGCTCTAACATCCCACAACACATCCAGGACTCTTCGACACATCTGGCTCAACTATTCACAGGTAAGTGGCCTCAACTTGTCTTTTTCAACATTTCTGTCATTTTATGTGTATTTACATGTGTGAGTGTTTTTTTCTTGATTTCTTTGAACACTTGTTTTCATTTACATATAATCTAGCTCTTCATAGCTCTGTTTCAATTTTCATTTCTATCTCACTGCTGTCGCATGCATGAAATTGTTTTGCATGGATGTTCGCTTAACCGGTGAACGACCTCACCTACATGCATGTTGATTTGTTTGTTGAATATTCCATTCATGTTTTGCATGCATCGTTTATCACTTCTTCTATCACTTAGTGTTACCATGAATTTCATTGACTTACTTGTTTTCAGTTGCTCGTTGGTGAGTCGGGCCAACCTTGACCTGTTCTCTGCCTTCCCCAAGGCTAGATTGCACAATCTGGAGAAGGAAGGCTCACCTTCCCCTCTAGATTTGCACATTCTGGCCCAACACTGGCCTTATAGACTGTTTTACACATTCTTGGAGGACAACGACTGCTTGGCCCAGGAAATTGTGCAAATCTTTCTCTAGGCCAGCAGTCCTTCCCACCTGTAATTGCGCATTGCACAATCCCTACAGCCAGTTGCCCAACTGGATTGTGCATTTGACAGATCCAATAGCCAGTCTGGCCTCCTCGACAACCTAGACTTCCTTTTGTGCAATTCTGATAGCCAATGACTAAGCCTCCTAGTGAAACTTACGCAATCTTGCTCATTAGTTTACCAGGTATGTGCTGTGTCCTTCCCCAAATTTGCTTTGTTTTCACTGACATATTTCTTGCCATGCATGCTGCTTGTTTCCGGATCTTTCAGGTGTTCATCTATCTCAATGGATTTGAAGAGAACATGATCTCAGGACACTGATGGTATGGCAACTGGAGCAGTAGTTGAGCAGGTGTCCTTTCGTCTGTCGATCGATGAAGATACGAAGATGTATCTAGACAAGGACATCAAACTAAAGTGGCAAGAGGTGAATGAAAAATTCGCAGGTACTTTAAGGGAAGACCTTGAAGACCTTCAGGTGTACATGAACATTCATAAGTCCGGCTTGTACCGAATTGCATGCAGATATCCCGCATTACCATGCGCAGACATGATTCACTCGATTATCTCTCACACTGACCCGGAGACGATGACCTTGAGCAATGTCAGTGGGATGGAGCTTGCAACCTTCTAGGCACGAAATTACAATGAAATGTATCAGATGACCGAGCCCATGAATTTCATGACTCCCCCATTCAGCTTGCCCAATAGCAGAGGCCACTCCAGAGACATTCTGAAGGATTAGGTAAAGGAGCCAGCTCATTTCAGGATGACCCCCAATCAGATCTATAAGACAAAGATATTGAGGAAGGCGTACCAATACTTGGTCATATTCGCATGTCGAATGAGTGGCCAAGGGAGCACTGATACCTTCCCTCAGAGTTGGGTGGTTGCGCTGGACCAAGTAGCTAGAGAAGGAAGACCATGCAACTGGTCTGACATACTAGTTCATCAGCTGAAGGAGCAAGTCATGAAGGCTCAACAGTCACCCGGAGGCATGCATGCAGAGATTTACATGTTTGCCTACATGCTAGATGTAGTTTATACCCAACATAAGTTCCCAACCTTAGAGTGGGCATGGTCACTAGTAGAGACTGTTGCGAGCATGTATTTCAAGTTATTGTCTGAGTGTAGCTTCAGAGGAGTGATCATATGGTTTTTCGATCATCTGGTCACCCCAGTGTACAAGTTGATATTCAAACAGGATTCACCTTGCATGTCAGAAGAAGAGATGAAGGAATTTTTAGGCATTGTGGATTGGTATGCCTCACTAGACGACACGTTTATCTGAGTGTTCAGTGCAGAGAAGCCTCCACATGTTCTGCCAAAGTTTGCTTTGGACGTGCTTGTAATGCAGGAAGTAGTGTATCATATCTAAGTAGGATTAACAACTAGGCTGCAACGGAAGAAGAAGGAACTTTGGCCCACTCTTCCATTATGAATTGGGTTATACGAGATCTAGAGCATCAAGCAAGTGGATGTCAAAGTTGAACAGATGAAGAAGTACCCATTCAGCCTTCAAAGCTTCAACCCATATGACACACATTGCATTGTGAAGGATCACTGTGTGAGAGTTCAGTTCAATTGGATCCACGAGGCATATCATGGGACTCATGGAGATACTGTTACAATTCCTCCAGACCCAATGAACAGGTTGGTTTCACTGTAGAGTGGTTAGCACAACAGCATGAAGCAACATCACGGAGAACACCAACAATAGCAGAGGTAGTAGAGCCAAGCATACCTATGTGTGACAAACAAAAGAGAAATATTGTCGACCACATGGAGGAGGAACAAAGCTACAAGTTTCGAGCATATCCACTTGTAGAACAAGCAACTATGGCTATTCAACAAAAAAGGTAGCAGCGCGACAAGGGAATCACATGAAGGCAGAGGGATAAGAAGAGAATGGAAGAAGCATAGAAGGAGATGCATGAGTTGAGGGAGCAACTCCGTAAAGAACAAGAGCTGCACCAACTGGAGAAGGAAGCACAACAACAAAATATTCAGCAGGGGGCACATCACGTGCAGATAGACGAAGCAATGCTTGTACAAGTAGTTTATTCTTTTGAACAGCTGGCATCAGGCGAACATGGTGAAGCCTCGCAGGGGAAAGAATTTTCTCAGGAGATAGAACAAGCTCTTGAACTGTTGGACGTAGACATGGAGCAGTAGTTTTGGGTTGTGTTATATTCTTTCCACGACTAGCCCACGTAGTTAACTGGGGGGTTAGAGGGGGGGCGGAGCCCCCCATTCGTTGCACCGATTGCGTAGCGGGGAGGTCACAGAGGGTTTGAAGGGTGCAGGTAACCCCTCTCTATGGGGTCTGGGGTAGCACCCGGAAAATTTTGTTTTTTGGACCCTATATTAGGTTGGGCGGACCTACCTATGGTTTTGTGCATGATTTTTGTACATGGTTTTGGACGCGATGGTTTTCGGTCCATTGTTTTAGACATGATGGTTTTCGGTCCATGGTATTGGATGCTTCAATGTGTATAAATATGTATTGTAACCTTGAAAGGAACATAATGAAAAATCAAGCTGGTAGTCCTGGTTTTGGGATCCAGGGGAAAATCTCTGTGTATATGTGTTATGCCCTCGCCTTGTTTAATTTCTGTGTTTTAGAATTCATATGCAGGTAATTTATGTACAAGGTTAAAACCTACATTTGGTATCAGAGTTGTTTTGGCTTCAAGGGGTTGCCTTTGTTGCTGAGGAGTTTTGCTCGGGCTTGTGGTAGACCCTATTTAGTGGGAGATATACGAGATCAATTCTGGTAGTGAAATAAGATGGCGAGCAGTGGAAAGATAGAGATCGAGAAATTTAATGGTCAGAGTTTTGAGTTGTAGAAACTCAAGATGGAGGATTTGTTGGTGGATAAAGATCAGTGGATCATGGTAGATTTGGGTACTAAACTAACAGGAGTGTCTGTTGAAGAATGGAAGAAGTTGGATTGAAAATAAAAGAGCACAATGCGATTGTGTGTCTCAGATTCAGTATTGCTGATTGTATCAGGGGAATCAACGACGAAGGCTTTGTGGGACAAGTTAAGGACTTTATACCAATCTAAGTCTCAGGTGAATAAATTGTTCTTGCGGAAAAAGCTGTATAACCTGAGGATGAAAGATGGAGACTCGGTGACAAAGCATCTAAATGCATTTAATACTGTGGTAAGTCAGTTATTATATGTTGATATTAAAATTTCAGATGAAGATAAGTGCATCAGTTTGTTGTTTTCTCTACCAAATTTGTGTGATAGTCTGGTTATTGCAATAGGTAGCAAAACAACTGCCTTGCAGTTTGATGAAATAGTCTCATCCTTGCCGACAAAGGAGATGAGACATAAAAATATGGAGAGCTAGAATGGTGATGCCTTGTCTGTATGAGGACGGTCCTAGAATAGAAACAAAAATAAGTCATTGAGTGGGAGATCTAAATCTAGAGGGAGATCTAAATCTCCAGGAAAACCTATAAAGGTGGTGTGTTAGAAATGCAGGAAGGGCACTTCAGAAGGGAGTGTAAATCTAAAGCTCCTGATAAAGGAAAGGGATTTGAGGATGCTCCTTCTGCAGAGGCGAAAACCACCTCAGATGAAGGTGGGGATGTGTACTTGGCTTCTTCAAGTACACATGTAGATCATGAGGCATGGTTGATTGACTCAAGTGCATCCTTTCACTTCACTCCCCATAGAGAGG